>JAOXJP010047839.1:0-16148 GCA_025762735.1 Platanus orientalis
ATCACCTGAATCAGGAATAGGTTCTGAAGTCGACTCTTGGTGAGGATTATGAGAAGTTAAGTCTTGTATACCTCCTTCTTGTATCCCATGTTTCCTCTTTCTCGTGTACACTTATAGCTCTTGCTCCCCCTTGTTTCTAGCACCTCCTTTTCCATCAAAATGAAAGGACGGGACAAGAATGGGAGAAGGAAGAGGAAGTGAAGACAAGGACAACTCTTCATCAGACACCAGCACCCCTTGAAGAGATGTCCCTCATGAAGCAAAGAACAGAACAAATTCAAAAAATGTGATATCACAAGATATAAGAAGATGACGGGTGGAAGGATGGTAGCATTTGTATCCTTTCTGATTGACACCATAACCCAAGAAAACACGTTTTAGCGATTTTGGGTCTAGTTTGGTACGATCATGCTTGGGCACATGGACATAACACACACAACCAAAGGTTTTTGGAGGTAAGGGAAATAATGGTGAGTCAGGAACGAAAAGCTCAAAAAGAGATTTATGGGAAAGTACACTGGTAGGCATCCTATTCATGAGATAGATTATAGTGAGAATGGCTTCAAACCAAAAAGTCTTAGGCACATTCATGACAAACATGATAGCGTGTGCAATTTCCAATAAATGACGATTTTTTCTTTTAGCTACCCCATTTTGTTTAGGAGTGCCTGGATAAGTGGTTTGGTGAACAACCTCGGACTCATCAGGAAATGAAGAAAAATCATGGGAGATGTACTCACCCCCATTATCAGATCTGAGAATTTGAATTTTGGTTTTGAACTGGGTAGAAACCATGAAATGAAAGGACTTAAATGCTGCAAACACATCACTTTTATGCTTTAACAAGTAAACTCATGTAGTGTGGGAACAATTATCAACGAATGTCAAAAAATCTAAATCCAGAGAGAAGTGGTAGGAGATGGACCCCATACATCAGAATGCACAAGTTGATAGGGAAGTGAACTTTTATTTTTATTACTGATTGGATAAACAAATCTACAATGTTTACCTAATTGGCAAGGTTCACATAAGAAATTGCAAACTGAAGTAGACAACTGAGGAAACATTTTCCTTAAGACAGAAAAAGACAAGTGCCCTAAGTGACGATGCCAAGTGAGCATATCAGATGATCCAGATGAAACATCCTTTGTTATTGCATACAAAGCTACTAGGAATTACGAGTCTAAGATGTAAAGACCATCTTTCTCATGCCCCAAACCAATTGTCTTCCTCGTCACCATGTCTTAAAAAACACAATGAGAAGGGAAGAAAATAACACAACAGTTAAGGCTTTTGGTGAGGCAACTTATGGACATAAGATTTAAATTGAAGTCAGGAAGATGCAGTATAGAGGATAACTTTAAAGTACTAGTGGTAGGGATGACCCCTTGTCTAGCAATAGATGAAAGGGAGTTGTCTGCTATGCGGACCTTATCTTTGTTTGAACAAGTCTGATAAGTAGTGAAGAGAGAAGACATACTAGTCATATGGTGGGACACTTCTGAATCTATAATCTAGGAGGACTAAGGACCTGAAGTAGAAGCAAACAGGGCTGATGCAGATGTACCTGAATAAGAAAATGATGAAGTAGGTCTAGAGGAAGAGTGGTCCAGCTGAGAAACAAATCGGATGAGTACCTCAATCTCATCTCGTGAGAGACTACCCTCTGTAGTGCCCAGGGGCATAGAACTTGATGAAATAAGGACTATCTTCGAGTTTATTGAAGAAGCAAAGTTAACATTTATACACATACTCCTAGACCGGCCACCTCCTCTACCATTATTGGATCCACCATTCTAAAAAGCTTGAGTTGGTAAATCATGGGGCCGGCCATGAAGTTCCCAACACTGCTCCTTGGTATGTCTATACCGACCGCAGTGTTCACATTTGAGTCTGTCCCGATCCCCAGAGAAAAAAGTGGACCTTCTACCATGCCCATGCCAGGAATTCCCACTTCTGCCTCCTTTGGTAGATGTGGAAATAAGTGCAGACTTGTTAAACGCAGGAGGCACATTCATTACTCCTTGGCGCCTTTCCTCTCTATGAATTGTGCATACACTTCATTCAGTGATGGGAGGGGATCTTTGGCAAGAATGAGACCCCTAACTTGCTCAAACTCAGAGTTGAGATCAGCCAGGAACTCAAAAATTTGTATATTCTCCACATGTTTCTTATATTCAATAGTGTCATTCACACAAGTTGGACAATAAGTAGTATAGTATTCCAATTCATCCCACATCTTCCGCAAGGAGGCATAGTAGAGAGTGAGTGATAATCCATTCTGCTTGAACTGGGAGATTCTTTGGCGTAAGTCATACACTTTTGTTGTGTGGCTAATTTTAGAGTAAGATTTGGCCAAGACATCCCAAATTTGATACGCGGTCTCCAAGAAAAGGTAGTGATCACTTATTTTTGGTTTCATTGAGCCTAGCAACCAACCCTTGATCATAGCATTCTCAATTTTCCATTTCCTATATTGAGGGTCCTTCTTATCCGACTTCTCAACATCCCCAAACAAATAATCTTCTTTATCTTTACCTTCAATGTAAATAAGAACAGACTTCAACCATGTTAAATAATTGCTGCCATTAAATTTAACAGTGGTAATTTGTTGTGGAGTCATCTCCTCAACAACTTGGAAATTGTCAACATTCCTGGTACTGGTCTCACCAGTATGAGGATTTGTTTTCGGGATTTCTTCAGCCATGTCCAACAACAAGAACAAGTATCAAGAGTGTTTAGGTGCCTGTAGCAAGGAGGAAGAGCACCAACAGAAGCTCAAGTTAAAACAAGGGGTATTTTTCAAATCTGGGAACACGGCAACCCCCACAAAACCAGTTAAAAGCCTCACAAAACCTTGGTGCTATGCACCAAAGCTCAAAATTGTGCAAAAGAGAGGGAGATCTCTTCACAACACAAAAAATAAAAATAAAAATCCTGAATGGGGCAAAAAACAGGTCTGGTGGCAACCTGGGAGCACCAAACTCAACACCGCGCTCGATTCTTCTCTGTTGTTCATAAAACCAGTTTTGTTAGCATTCTGCATCATAGAGCAATCAAAATGACCCATGCTCCCTACCAAAAACTAGTCGGATCGAGTCCAGATTCAAAAACTCCAGTTTGTGGGTTCTTTATGAAAAATCTTTGAAAAATCGAAAAACTGTGGTTGTTGTCTCGATTGCTATTGAGAGTATAACAAAAAATCATCTAAAATCATGTTATCTCAGAATCATGAGAGGGTTCCCCTTCATGGAGGTGTCTGTATGGTCCATAGGTCTGCTAACGTCAACAACAAGATGTACCCAGTATATCGATCATTGTTACATGCTCTGATACCAACTTGAAACCTGCAATCACTCAAGGAAGAAGGAGATCAAGGAAGAAAAGTAGAAAGACAGAGAGAGGAGAGAAGAGAAGGTTTGAGAAATATGTACGCATATGAGTCTTTTCCTCATACCGTAACCTCTTTATTTATATTATTTTCATTAGTACACCAACTACAATGGTGTATAAACTTCATGACCAAAGTACCCTCGTTATGGTTGTACATGTATTCTCTACGATATACTCAAACAAAACCATGTAAAACTCATGTTTAAAACAAAACAGAAAGTAATAGCTCATACTCACACCGAAACCAAATCCTCGGAAATCACCTTTTAACTCTCCAAAATCACTAATAAGATAAGAGTCACAAACAAATCATGCGAGTACAATGATACTAATATGAAACTCATCAGATCAAATGTAAGTGGAGACAATCAAGTGAGAAATATAATAATAGCATTAATGGCTAGTAACATATGAAACTGAATAAGCAACTTGGAGCTAATCAATTTAAGAAGAGACTACCAATTAACATTAATGGTATGAATAGAAATCTCAAGTGTAGGGAAATCAAGGCAAACTTCAAGCATAAGAATGATAATCATTTTCCATTTAAAATTTCATAAGAATCCAACTTCGTTACAATCAATCATAGAGAGAAACTTAGAATTCTAATGAATCTATAGAGGTAGAGCAAAGAATGAGTAAATCTTACTTAAAACATGCCCAAGTATGAATAGATCAAGTGATACCCATATGAAATTCAAAATTTCTTACAAACAAAAGATCCTACCTAGGAATAATAGAAAAAGTCACTCCATAGAATTTATTAGAATCATCAAACATACATAGGTTTAGCAAAAAAGGATGAAAAACTATAATCTCACCCTCGCCTAAAATAACAATAAAAAATGGAAAAAAGTGCAGAGAAAAACAAAGGAGTAAAACAATCAACTTAAGGAATCACTAATCCTCCATGGATTTAGTGTTTGAATGAAGTAATCTTACTCAACTTAAAAAATAAGGCAATAAGAGTGAAAAGGAAACTGATGTCTCATCCCAAACTAAAGATTACAATGAATAAATAGACAAGAAACAAAGTAGTAGCTTATCATGTATGAAAACTCGCAAAAATCTCATAGATCTAAGAATCAAATGGTATGAACTCACCAAAACTTCATAGATTAACAATCAAATGATGGAGAAACTAAGATACTAGTCAATTGGATGAATAACCACAAAGAAACAGTAAAGGAAACAAGGGGAGTAGCATATCATGTATGAACACTCACAAAATCTCATAAATCTACAAATCAAGTGAGGTGAACTTGCCAAACTCCATAGATGTAACAATCAAATGGTAGAGAAATCAAAATACAAATCAAATGGAAGAATAGTCATGAAGAAAATAGTGGGAAATCAAAGGGAGTAGCACATCATGTATGAATACTCACCAAAACTTAGTTTCCTTCTTGTTCAAGCTTCCTAATCCTCTAGTACTTCCTTTCCTTTGCTCCTATCTTTTGTAAAATGATGTAGAAAGAGTGTTAATTAGATAGAGAATGAAAATCCAGGAAGAAAATGAGCTAAAATAGTGGATTTCCAAAGTTGGGAGTGAAAGTTACCCAATTTGGGGAAGAACTCCCTATTCTTCTCCCAAGCCTCTTTAATCCCTCTAACATTTACTTTTTTTGTTCTAAATGACCTAAATGAGGGTTTAGAAGGGTTTTAAGTCGTCTTAGACGAAATCCCACATATGCCCAATGGGTGCAAGCTATGTCAAAAATGGCACGAAAATGTAATTTTCGGAACTTTTCAGTGTTTCAATAATGGATTACAAATCATGTAATCGATTACACTTGTAATCGATCACAAATCTCATAATCGATTACACTTATAACCGATTACATGATTTGTAACCAATTACAAAAACTCCCCAGGACTTAAACTCATGTTTGTAACCGATTACAAACATAAGTTATGCCCCATTTTCATAATTCTTCAACACAAACATCTCGCAGGAAAACGGTTATAACTTTATCTTCAAAACTCCGAATTACGAACCGTTTGAGGCTCTGGAAAGCAGACTCAAAAAACTTTCCAAGGGTGTATGGTTCATCCTCATTATCTCAGGATTGGTGCTAGTGGTTCTGGGAAGTTATCCCAAATATGCTCTTAGGAAACTTTGAAACTTGACAAATTCATGATCTAATTTTGGGTTCAGCACTTCTAACTTGGTCCGAGGGGTTCCTAAACCACTCTAAGGTCCTTCTAAACGTGCATAATGACTATTTTACCTTTACATGTGTTAAATTATAGTTTTACCCTTTAAGTGCAACGTCGGGTGTTACATTAACAATCAAAAGTGGGGCCCATTATGAGAAGTCAACAGCCCCTAGTAGTTTAAGTTTATAGGGGCCTTTTTTTTCCTTATAAAAGAGTTATTTATTTAGGATTCTTTTTTATTAAGAGTTTTATTTATTTTAGAAGTTTTTTCATAGGAAAGTTTAGTCAATATTGAGTCCTCGAATATAGGAATTTTAATAGTATCTTTTTAATTAAAGATTGTAAAACCTATTTATAGGCCATCGATTATCAATAAAAATTCAGTGTGATTTGACTATGGAATTTTTATTGTGATTGGTGTGGAAAGAGGGTTGCGACCTAGGATATTCCTCTCTCTCTCTCTTGGGTTGAGTCGTGGACTCCCCAACCTTCTTCTCTCTCCTCCTCTTCCCACGAGTTAAGTAAGCTCTTCACTTTTTCTCTCTCCCTCTTATCTTTTATTTCTATCATCTATTTCCTTTTGCTGATTTTTGTATATCAGTCCCATTTCTTCTCCTAAAACAGAATCTAACAGTCCACTGTCGTGGTCTTCTCTATCCCCTAATTTGTTATGACTTATTTTTAGCCATACCTACATCTATTCTACATCTATACCTCAGCCCTACACTTAGCTAAATTGCCCACTGTCAGCAGTTATACCCTTCCCTATTCAGCCTCATATTAATACATAATCAGTTCCCTGATCTGTGTAGAGTCTGTCTTACAAACAGTCCACTATCCTGCAAATAGCCCCTAATCGACTCAGGTTTAACCCCTTGAACAGTCTTCAAACAGCCTCTGTTTTGACGTTTGTCCAGCCTACTATCATTTCATATTTTGTTCCCAGACCTACCCCCCAATTCAGTTTCTTTTCTGTCCAAACCATCAACCTGTTATTGCCTAATTTAAACCTCCACGTGTCACTAGTTTCTAACCCATAACCTGACCCTTTAACAGTCCTTTGTTTTCCATCAAAATAGCCACGATTTCCTCTACCCTTAGCCTACCTGAGAGCCTAACTTACCCCAACAAGTTTCTGCAGAAATCAGCACTTCCCCTTGGCTGATTATCCTGCATCACTGGGGAAACAACTGTTGTACTAGGGATAATGAAGGGTGGCCAAGACATCTGTGCCACTTTAACAGATCATTAGAGCCTGATGTGCAAGCATTGACTAGCATCACTAAAAGTTGCTGAACTGGGGCAGCAATAGGCGATGTAACAGATAGAGACCATCTTTCTCATATCCCCTATCAATCACCTTCTTTTCGCTTGCTCTGAGGTGTCTAGGTCTCCCATTACTTCTATTAGAATATGAATAAAGCATACACTATACAGTATAGTATATTAATACCATATCAACCTCTATATTCATGTAGGAAGTATTACAATAATGACATGCTCTCATATAAATAGGAATTCCTACATTTTTATCTATATTTACTAAAAGATTTGCAGTGTACCCATCCTTTAAGTTCCATGCACCATTTCTGATGCAGAATGCATGTAAGCTAGTGAAGTGTGTATATAGGAAATAGACGTAAAATCACTAAAGCAATAAAGTGATAAAAACTAGATTCTTACTTGCACCATTCAAATACAAATTCAGGTAGTTCTTTAAGTTATATTCATCATGCATGAAAAGAATTAGGACAACAAAGTACTAATCAATAATAGACCTAATCGATTATATTAAAGTATCCCACTAATTTAAGGACTTGGAAAATTTTAAATTCCTGCCCAAAAATCTGATGGTAAAAAGTAAGCTAAAAGTGAACAAAACATGAGAATAATGTGGGAAAAATAACAAGTAGATGTAGGGTTTGTCAAGGGGAGTATGTAAGATAGGGTGGGAGCATGATTAAGGGTCAAAACAATAGGAATAAAGCATAGGATATACTCAGAAAATTAACAGGTCAGCCCCTTTAACATGTACCACAACTACCAACAATTACTATTTTAAAGGAATTCAAAGGAATAGCCAAAATGGATCAACAACACCTGGAATGGATGTAGTTCCTTCCCCGGATGTCTTTTAGTATGAGATCAACTGAATTCCCAGGTGATATTGTCCGAAAATTGGGTTTGAAGAAACAGTCAAAATTCAGCCCCAAGAACCCTATGTACCACCTGCCTCTCAAACCCAAGCTAAGGGTTTCGATATGACCAAAATTTCTGAAGGTTTGCTGCTGCAGTATGGGTCACCCAAGGGTGTATTATACCCTAGAGAAATCAGATCAAGCAAAGCCTCTGTGGGTTGGAGCTGCTACACGATCTTCCGAAATGCCTTATACTCCCTGTTTCACGCCTAGTTCTGATGAATCCCAGTAGAAGCTCTTCAAAAACTGAAATTTTATTTGGTTTAATACTTGCTGATGGATCGCATAGGGGTGTAGATCACCCTGAAAAAACCAAACCATCCTATGCTTCGGTTTTTAGGAGCTGGTGGATGATCTTCCAAGTATGCCCAGCAGCCTGCAGTCATGCCTGGTACTAAGATAATCCCCTAGAACTTCTACGAAACTGAGATATTTCAACAGTGCTTGCTATATAGGGTGTCGCCCCTGCTATATAGGGTGTCGCCCCTGCCTAGGGAACTTTCTGAGAGTGGTGCCTTGATCAGAAAATCAAAGGGGAAGAGTTAATGTTGAATCTCTTCAAAAGTGATGATTTCGGCAACATAAAAACCTGTAGAAAATAAGATTAGAAGAAGGAAAGAAGAAGAAGAAGAGGGCCTTTAACCCAAGGGGAAGGGAGTGGCCTCCACGACCAGTGTTAAACTAGGTGGGGGCCTAGTCCCATTCCTGGGTTTTGGGGTCGTCAACCTGTAAAACAAGGAGGAAGAAGGAGAAATCGTGAGACTCAAAAAACATGTATCACTGCATAAAGAATTCTTGGTCGTGGGGTCTATAAATTGACTCCCACGGCTAGGGTGGTTTACTAAATAATGGGCACTGCTCAATATACCCCTAAGCTCATTACTATTATATCAATAATAACCCCCCTACTAAAATAAATGACAAAAACACCCTAATAACCAAACAACGACTAAAATACCCTAAAAAATCTGCGCCCCCCTCCCTTACAAGAGGCATAAATAAATGTTAAGTAAAAAAAAACAGCTAAAATAAACACAATCTCTCTCGGCCATGATGTCATCATCAATTTCCCTTGTGTCTGATTCTTTTTTATTCTCTTTTCATTCTTATCTAACCCAGATCCCTGTTTCAGGTAAGGTTTTTGTGGATGGAAAAGTGGTAAACAAAGCAGGAACACCTATATCTGATAAAGCTATTGTTGAGATAATGGCTGAAGTTCCAAAATACGTATGTAGGTGATTACTCTCAAGAAACACCCTATCTAGCATTTTCACATATCTGATTTGATTTTCTAAGACAAGGATGGGACTTCGTTAGAAGATCTCCTTATTCTCATATTCTGCTTTTAATTCAGAGCAGGATACAAGTTAGAGGCTGCCATTGAACAACTAGGTGTTGATGTTGCTGGAAAAGTAGCTCTTGATTCGGGGTTATCTACTGGTGGATTTACTGATTGCTTGCTTCAGTATGGTGCATCATTTGTTTATGGAGTTGATGTAGGATATGGACAGGTATCTTACTTTTTTCTCATGATATTTCATTCAAAAACGTAGTTAAAATGGGTGAATTATAGAAAAAGTTAAAAACCCATTTTGTCAAGACACATTTTCAGTTTCGTTTGGGCTCATTATTTCTCAATTCCAAAGCTGGCTTAAATGGGTGAATTTATGAATTATACAAAGAAAGTTTAAAGAGTGCTATATACATTTTCAATTTCTATCGTCATTTTACTTCATTCGAAAAACTTTCTCAAATTGGTGAATTATATAAAAGTTGAAAGAACAAACGTCTCTAGCTTCTCTCAGTGCATATATCTTCAATTTAGTTTATATGTAGTTTCTTTTTGCCGACATCTCTAGTTTTTTGTATTATATAATTTTTTCATTAAAATTTTTAGTGTAGTATACAAGTTTCTTCTTCAGGTTCTTATTTTCCGGTAGTTTAGTTGTATTGTTTGCTCTCTTTTTTTCATCTGTTCATTTTTGGGGTTTCTAGTAGTTCTTGGTAACTGATGCTTACGTCTTCATTAGGTGGCGGATAAGATACGTCGAGATGAGCGTGTCTGTGTCATAGAAAGGACAAATTTAAGATATCTTTCTGGACTACCACAAAAAGTTGACTTGGTAACTCTAGACCTTTCGTTCATCTCTATACTCCTGGTACGTTTTCAAACAGTAGTAGAATACCAGATTACTATGTTCTCATATTTTTCATAATATAATTTCAATCACGACATTTCCGTTTTTCTTTTTTCCTGTTTCTATATGTTTCTAATCCCTCTGGATTATGTATTTCAAAGGCAATTTTGGAAAATTGGACATTGGACCATTGGGAATTATATGGGGATGGCATGTTATACTTGTCAGATGTTACCTAAATTTCTTTTTGAATATGGTGGGATACTATTGTAGCACAATACTTATTATGAAGTGGGCATTTATAGAGGTTCCCATTTATCTAGGCCCCAAATGGCCTGATATGATGACTATTTAATGCAAACCAAAATCTGAAGGGATTTGGGTCTGGATTCTGGAGGTTGTGGGCACTGCAGGATAGGGTCAATACAGACAGAAGCTTTGATCTCTATTAATTTAAGGTTTTGGGATTATTTTTAGAAAACTGTGGTGATAAGCTTCGGGTTCTTGCAAAGATGCCTAGAAACTCAAAGAACGTAAAATTGAGGTTTAGGGCTGAAATCAAGAAAATGCTTAGGTTGATATAAACTAGTGAGTATTGTACAGATGATAACAAATGGTGATCAAGATACAACAACAACAAACAGCCTTATCCCAACTATTTGGGGTCGGCTACATGAATCTTGATCCGCCATTCCACTCTGTTTAGGGCCATATCTGCCGTTAAATTACAAGCTGCCATGTCCCTCCTTACTACCTCCACCCAGGTCATCAAAATCATATCAAATAAAGTTTGTTGCGGTCAGTCTTTATATTTGTTTTCATTGAAACAAAAGACCATTGGTTGTTTTTTGTTAATGCACCCAATTGAATCTGAAGTTTCCTATTCAAGCATCTCATCCATTTTAATTGAAATAAATTGATTCGCATGGACAGCTAATAATTTAATACTTCTGTGTTATCTGGTGGGTCCTTATTTCTTCGGTTGGTCTCAAGACTCTCAACTTTGTTTATACACTAGATTAAACAGTTGATCTAATACTAGGAAGAAACCTTTTGTTCAGACGTGCAATTGGAAGCAGCAAGGAGGGTGTGGGTTCATTAGTAAAAGCAATGTGGAGAGACATTGGGGATCCTTTCCCATAGTTTTCTCTTTTCTCATATATTTGCTTCAGTAAATAAACACCTGAAAAGAAAGAAAGAAAAAGGGTAAAAAAGGAGGTACAATATTAAGAAGGTGAGCTTTAAAGTGAGATGGAACTGCCATGAAACAACTTATTAGCAGATTAATAGATCACTTCAGAGTGGCTTATAAATCACACATCTTGGATCAAGTCTTTCCAGCAAGCCACTGCTACTGGGTTTTTGCTACATCTGATGAGAATAATAGTTCGAAATATATCATTAAGAAAAAATGTTTGATGCATCTATGAAATTTCTAATAATGTTACCATGGGCAGGCATTGATCACGTAGCCTTCTAACAAACATGGGATCAAAGGTTCCTAAGACATGGATACAGATATGGAAACTGGTACTGGGACGGTGGATGATTCTTCATTTTCAAAACCGAAGACACATAAGAAATAGGGATAGGGGTATCTTATCCAATGGACTGATTTTTTTTCATCTCAGTATCTGAAACAGGATGGTCTAGGGCCTTCAAATCCTGCGTGTTATGGGCCCACAAAGTCTACACCAAGTTAGGGTTCAAGAGGCCTCCACATGAGACAGCTAACAAAGGATGACAAGAAGGTTCTGCAGAATTCCAGGTTCTGGCCAGATTACTTTATATAACACAAGTGAAACTGATAAAAAATTCTGAAATTTAGCAGGCAACCAGTTAGGTAATTGACCGATCAACTCCCAAGGTTTCGGAGTACTCAGATTAACCAAAGTATACAAAGTGTCAAAGAACTCAGGTCTGGTTTCCTGTACCCAGCAGAACAGCAAACACATAGAACTTAGATTAAGGACTGAGGTTCAGTAACCCGGAGATAGGAATCCAGCAGTAGAATAGTGAGATTAGGTTTAACAATAGGTCAGAATATAGTTATGGTATGAAATATTCAGCACACACAAGTATGGAATTTAAAAGGAAGTATGTTACTGACTGGTACTCAAACAGAATTAAAAACCAAGGAATATCAGTCCTCTGTAAGATGGGGTAAAGAATCAGGGAATAAAAACGACTTTAGGGTTTTAGATACTTATTTGTGGAGTGCATAAAACCTTTCTAAAAGAACAGCGTAAATCCTTTCAAAAGGGTGAGGCAATTTGATGGGGAAAATCCAGGGAAATTCTGAAACGTCTGCAGCCTTTGTTAGGTAATCGTACAGACTGGGATTGGGGTTGAAACCTCCAGTAGATTGAGGCCTAACACTCCAAATCTGATGCTTCAGATGCTTCTTTAATGTTCTTGATGATGGAGTTTCCAGAACACAGTACAGCCATAGAGATAAAGTATGGAGATGGTTCAAGCACACCAAAGGTTACTTCTATTGGTACCACAATTCGACTGTGGAGTTTCTCAAGGGTGAAGTACAACTTCAGCCTCTACAAACCAAGCCTAGCTTGAGAAGGAAACACTCTTTCATTCAATGGTTCAAATGTAGGGGTTGCAGCTTTCAATAGATTACAAAGTGTATTGGTTTTAGCAATCAGAATTTTACGAGGTTTCTATTACAGATTCCCCCCACCCCCCTTTCTTTTTAAAAGGACTTCTAAATAAAACCTAAAGCTGGAAATAAGAAACTCCTAAATATATTGTTCCAAAATTGACAACTAGGAAAGAATTATAGGACTCTTCCAAGGCTGCTGTACAGCCCTACAGTGGGCCCCATTTATTGACCAAAACCTATACTCTTATCCCTATCCACAACCAGATTTGTGTCCACTAATGGAACATTTATTACAATCATGCCATCACCCCTTTTATCCCCTAAATACCCTTATAAAATGTTACCCCATTATTAGCCAAACCCAACCATCCCTTTGCCATTACAGGAGGGCTATGGACTGCTCCCTTTGGACTCCACATCTGTATCATTTTCTAGAGTTTACATCATAACAATTGTAATGGGTTTTTCTATTTGATACATTTTCTTCAGCAATATTTTTCACAAAATATATTTATTATTTACTTTGATTCACAAAACAGAGAAGCACATTTTTTTTCCTTTTTTTGTGCAGACAAGTGGGTTGGTTTAGTAGGTTAGAAGGTAAAGATGGGTTTTAAACCCAGGTCTCGTAGTCTTTACCAAGCAAGCTGGAACCATTTCTGCTTAACAGAGATTTACTGTTATGTGTTTAGAATGAGGAATAATACAGTAGGGAATGAAAACCTGGGGAAATAGAATTATCCACGTAGTATCCTGTATCAGTCTTAGTAGTTTATCATGTTGTTGAAGCATCTATATATTAGATTAATGAGAAATTAAGAGGAAACAACAGGACATCAGCAATGAAGTGATTGCTGGTTCAAGTTATGATAGTTCTGTTCAATTCCCAAAATTTACCTTATACTTTGCGAGGACTTGGTTTCCTACTGGGCATATTATTGATTATCCACTCTTCGCTGTATCCCCCCCCCCCCCCCCCCCGGTTCTGGTTGCCAATTTTTAATATCCCAAAAAGTAAGTGGGAGATTTGCTATTAAGATTATAAGTACTTACCTGATTCATGTGACCTGATGAATAGGTTTCCCCTGATCTGAGGCCAGAACCAGTCATGCAAAAACCAGAACTGGCCATGCTGCAGGCTGAATCACAAACACTGGCGGCTAATGTTTCACCAGTTGTCTCACCTCCAAAAGTTGACTATGCTACTGATCTTTTTAACATGCTCTCAATGGAGGGTCCAAGCGAAAATGGTGCAAACACTTCTTCTGTTGATGATAGTGCGTGGGCTGGATTCCAATGTATGTGTAGGCTATACAGTAACATCCATGCAATTATTGCTACATTCTTGGCTTCCTTTTTTTCTCCTAATATTTCCCTGGCTAGCTAGTTATTTAGAGTTGGTGTGCTTAAGAATAATTATACTACCTTCTTGCCCTTGACTTTGAATATCAAAACATGCAGCTTCCGAATCATCATCCACAACAAAGAAAGTTGGTCCTGCATGGCCAGTTGAAAACAATAACTCGTCTGATTCTGGAATTGAGGATCTGTTTAAAGAACCACCATCAATGATGCCACTTCCAATTTCAGAGAAACCACAGAAAGATGTAAAGAATGACATTATGAGCCTCTTTGAAAAGGTATTGCTGTAGCACTGCTGAAAGGATTGGTAACTATTTACTAACAACTGATGGGCCTCTCTATTTCTTGTTAGTCTTGGGCTGTTTTTGTGCTGTCAGGGCTGAGGATCCCTCATCCCCTTCTTTTGCTTTTTAATACAATACATTTTCTTATCAGAACCAAAAAAAAAAGAAAAACTGATGGGTCATAACATGATGCTTGTCAGCAAAGTTACTAATGATTATTGATGTCGTTAGTATGGATGGTTCACAAACTTGCCAGTACTAGAAACTTGGCAGAGTATCCAAATTCCGAGTCTATAGCTTAACTCTTATTATCTTACGAAATCAATGGTATTTTCTTTGATCTGGCTGAAAGAGGTACTTGGTTTTGTCCTGATCCTAGTTTAATGTCTGAAGTTCAATTTTTCTCATTAAATGGGTGACGTACCACAGACCTGGGTTCAAAACCCATCTTCCCCTATAATTACCTATCTAAAAAGAAATAATAATAATAATTACTATAAATTTTGTTTGAGAGGGAAGAGAGGTGTCCTTCAATCTTAATTCTCTCTGATGTCATGCAGTCCAACATGGTATCACCATTTTCCATCCATCAACAACAACTTGCAATGCTGGCACAGCAACAGTCCCTTCTCATGGCAGCTGCAGCTAAGTCAGGTGGTGGGGTGCCATCATTTCCTGGCAATACGCACCAACCTAGCTCCAACAGTACCCATGTACTTGGTGGCATCTCACCTGCTCAAAATTGGCCAAATGTTGGCTATCAAGTTCCTGGAATGACAGTGCTAGCAGCCGGACAAAATGATATTCAGAAATATATGCAGGTAGAGCTCTTAGAAAGATTAACATCTCTTAGTTTGATTTAAATTCATTAAAGGAACCTACAAATTATATTGCTTCTTTTCTCTTGTGCCAGGTGGGAAACATAAGACCGACACATCCAGCAGTGAACTCTGCCCCTTTTCCTACTTCCAGGTAAGCTCTCACTTTTAAAATCTGATATCGTTCAGGCCTTGGATAAGAATTGGGTACATCTGACAAATGGCAGAGTTTATACATAGTTTTCAAGAAATATGTTAATGATAAATTTAAATGGAATAAATATATCAAGTGCACTTTTCCTGATCTTGTTTGCTTTGTCTTGATAATCATCATTGTCATCATCTTTCTTGCAGCACGTACACTTTAGGATCAGTTGCTTTGATCAATGGAGTAGCCACTGGTGGAGTCAGTAGGCCTCCCTCTACGTCTTCCGTCTCTTCTGTCACTCCTCCCCGATCTGGAAAAGATTATGATTTCTCATCATTAATGCAAGGGATGTTGTCAAAACCATAGGCAATCAAGAGGGTTGATGGGAAACATATTGGCTGTCTTGTCATACCACTTCACTAAATTTACAGGAAATATAACACTTGGGGGGTCTCTGCTGTTCTGGGGTTGTAAACTCTTTGTAGAGGCAGTTTCAGTTTTTTATTTTTGTGGTAGCTTCATTTTTCCAAGTATAATCCGAATAATAAAGATGGGTTGAAATTGCTTAGATTGTTTCGTCTTTCGATTATGCAATCTGCTTAATTGGAAAGGATGAAAGTTTGATCTTTCTGCATTCGTGTTTATGGCATTTCATGTTTGAAATTGGAACCAGACATTAATAACTTGGAGTAAACAAATAAATAACTTATTTCTATTTGGAAACTTAAAAGATATAGAACTCTAGATTCTACTGTAAGGATCTGATTAATGCATTGGAATATAGTGAAATGGTGTCTTGGAGTGTGCTTTAGTAGTAACACCTTCCTATGTGATGGCCAGATTACCTCTTGCATGTCTGTGTGTAGTATCCTGATCGGTTCTGAACTCATCCAAAAGTTCTTAGCTTTTCATGATAAACATTACAACAACAACAACAACAACAAACAACCTTTTCCCAACTATTTGGGGTCGGCTACATGAATCCTGTTACGCCATTCCGCTCTGTTTAAAGCCTTATCTGCTGTTAAAT
>JAOXJP010047850.1:0-16147 GCA_025762735.1 Platanus orientalis
ATCATGGGGTACTCACATATTCAAGGGGGGGAGGGGGGGCAACTCACACATTTAAGGGGGGCAACTGATTCCAATCAAGCATAATATTTTGATAGACCCATTATTATTACAAGGGTACTCACATTGAGGGGGGGGCAACTACCCCCCCTTGCTTCTACATGGCTTCGCCCCTGGTTGGGATAAGGATGTTGTTGTTTTTGTTGCTACTGCTAAGGGTTTAACTTAAATAGAAAGGGAATATAGATTGGGTAGCAGTTACAAGAGGGAATTACTAAACTCTTTCAAATCCAAATCAACTTAGGAAAGTTGCTAATTTCTCTCAAGGCCAAGTCATAAATTATCAATCCTCTCAAGGTGAAGCTATTTTGAGTCTTATTAGATTTTGGAAAGTTCTATTGAGTATTGAGGAGTCAACAAGTTTTTAGGAAGTTTCTCTCTCTGTCTCTCTCTTATATATATATTTTCCAATAAATTGCTTCTTTATCTTTAAAAAAAAAAAGAAGTTCTTAGGAAGTTCACTTGAGGTTCAGATTAGTTTAGTTTAAGGCTATATAAAGCTTATGGGACATTTGGACTATATTGGGATTATTCTATCGAATTTTGAATTGAAGTTGTTGCTCCTCTTCTTCTTCCCATCAGTTGTAGATGCGGGAAAATCCTAGTATGAAGTTATAGCTGTTACTAGCCCTAACTTTTCAGCTATAGTTGAGTTGCTATCCTTTTTGGCCGTAGTAGCAGAAGGGGGTTTATTAGTGGTTGATAGTTGGGGGTGAGGAGAATGTTTGGGCCCATGATATCTATTGCAAACCATTCATGAAATTAGGGACATGGTTCATGAAATGAAAATATCTTTCTGTCATGTCCCAAGGCAGCAAAATGATTATGTAGACAAATTGGCAAAGGATTCAGTGAGAGATCGATTACTTGGATTTTGGGATGTTTGCATCACCATCATTTTTCTATCACATTGAATGGAACTTTTAAATGCTTCTTTGGATCTTCTCGCGGTCTTAGATAGGGTGACCCCTTGTCTCCATTTCTTTTCACCCTTGTAACGGATGCCTTCAGTGCTTTAAGGGCTAAGGCTAATGAGCATTCTCTAATTGAGGTTTTTACGGTTGGAAGGAATGTTATGTCTATTTCCCATCTTCAGTTCATTGATGACACCATATGCTTCATTCATGCAAAGGAAGAGCAAGTGAAATACTTTAAATACATCTTGTTGATATTCGAAACAACATCGGGGCTAAAAGTTAATATTTCTAAGTCTAGTATGGCAGATATTGAGGTGGAAGAGGTGAGGTTGTCTTCCTTTTGTAGAGATTCTCGTTTGTAAAGTGGAGCATTGGCCTTTGAAATATTTGGGCCTTCCTTTGGAGGTGCACCAAGATCTATCTTGTTTTGGGATCTAGTGGTAGAAAAGGTCCAGGAAAGATGGCTTGTTGGAAAAAATCGCACAATCTCTTAGGGGATAGAATCACGCTTAATGCGGACAATCAAGACTTATTTATGTATCCCCACATAAGAGGGCACGGTTTAGATGTCTTGGAGAGTAACATTATTTAGAGGATATTTATGTAATAAGGGTATGGTATACCATACCATACAGCTACAGCTATTATACCATGTACACCATATAGTAGATATATCCCTAATATATATACTAACCGTATAGAGTTTAGTACTCGTACGATTCACATCTCAATCGCTCATCTTCTTCTTCCTCTTCTTTTCTTCTCTCTTTGATTATTGCAGGAAGATCACAAGCCAACCAAGTTGGTATCATAGCGGGAATATAGACGAGAAAAAGGGGGCAAAGATTACCCGCTGACATCAACGTCCGTACGGCTGACGTCAGCTAGTCGGACGGTCGCCGAAGTGAGGATCTTGGTTGAAAATCCCTGAGGAATCTCATGGTGATTTTAAAAACAAATTTGCAAGCTCTATGTAATTTTTTCGAAGGGTTTTTCGCAAACATAAAAAAAACCCCAAATCATGAAACTTGGTTGATCTGATCACCTCAACGGTTTTTTGTTCGATTAATCACAAGCACCTGGGTCGTTTTTGAAGGGGGAAGCTTTTGGGAGTGGTCTCATGCTTTTTTGTTGAGATTTGAACAAGTTATGGTCTTCAAGCCTCAAACCTCACGTTTTTTAAGAAGTACCAATTTGCCATCATACAGAGGGACTTCTCCTTGATTGCTTACAAAGGAGGAGTTGTTTTTGACATTGAGATCACTTGCTAACAGTTTTGTGAACTTCGGATGCAAATCAATGGAGATTTCATTTTTCCCTCATCAGCCAGTCACGACTTCACGCGTGGGGCTCCAGCAATACTAAAGTTTGTGACTCCTACAGCTTGAAAATCAAGGCTAGTTGTGTGTAAAGGTGATCTAGGGTTTGATCATGCTTCTTGGAGATCTCTGGCATCCATGTCCCCTCTTGTCCCCTCATGTCCCTGTATGCCTTATTACCCCAAAAGGCTAATTCTCTCTATTACAGTGATATTGTTCCCTGTTTATTCATAGTTTGTGATTAGTGATTGAGTTTTCATTATGTCTGAAGTAAGCCAGACATCCAATCCGCAGGAACGTGAGATGGCTATACCAGGGGGTGTGGTAGCTGACTTCCCCAACACACCTATTACTACAGCTAAGTTTGATGGTACAAATTACTTTATATGGTCCAAATCTGTCCTCATTCATGTTCAGGGCAGAGATAAAGAGCACTACTTGACAGGGGAAGCAAAGAAGCCTGCCAAGGATGATTCAAAGTTCAGAAAGTAGAAGACAAAAAATGCAGTGGTGATGGGTTGGTTGCGTAGTTCGATGCAACTTAAAATCAATGACCATTATCTATTCTTGGAAACAACGCACCAAATCTAGGATTCCTTAGCCAAGGCTTACTCTAAAATTGGCTACACAGCAAAGGTGTTTGACCTTAGGCAACAGATTGCCCAATTTAAACAGGGAGATAAGCCACTTGCAATATACTATTCTGCCCTCAAGAAAATGTGGGAGGAACTAACACATTATACCACTTATCGTCCATCCTGTTCGCAAGATGCAACAGCCTACTAAAAGCATGTAGAGGAGATTCAGGCCTTTGAATTCTTGGCAGGACTGAACCCTGACTATGAGCAGATCAGGGTACGGGTCTTGAATATGGGTCATCCTCTGACTCTGAATGAAGTTTATGCTCATATCCATCGTGAAGAAAGACGTAGAGGTGTTATTACTCCAACCCCCTCCTTCGAGAAGTCAACATTAGTTTCGAGCACGTCTAGAGGTGGTCATGGCAGTTTTATGGGCTGCGGTCGTGGGGGTAGATCACCTCCGCACATGATGATCATGACCATCTAAAATATGAGCATTGTGGTCGCTTTAGACATACTAAAGATCAGTGTTGGGATCTTCATGGACGCCCACCAGATGTGGCTCCTCGATCTTCTTTTCGTGGTGGATTCAATACTGGTAGAGGAGGTTGTCGTCTTGGTGGACAAAAACATAGTGCCCACTCAGTTATTTCTCCACCCACCGAGTTTCCTACCATGCCTCTTGCTACCGATGAGATTGGCTCTCTGTCTAGTGATGATATTGCAGCGTTCCGACGTTTTGTCTCTCAGTTTGATCACTTTTCCACGGCTCCTACATCATCCTTCGCCCATTCAAGTACATCTGCATCTGCTTTGTCTGCCTCAACTACCACTCCTGCATGCTTTTGAATCATTGATTCTGGGGCATCTCGTCATATGACTAGTATGTCCTTCTTGTTCATCTCATATCGGGTTCGTTCTGTTAAAGATAAAGTCCGCATAGCCGATGAGTCTTTTTCTTCAGTTGTTGGTCAAGGGGATATCCCTGCCACCTTAGATTTAAATCTAACATTCATTCTTCATGTTCCCAACTTTGCTTTGAACTTATTATCTATTAGTCATATCACTAAGCATCTTAACTGCTTTGTCACATTCTTTCCATCTTACTGTGTCTTTCAAGATATGGCGACGAAGAAGACGATTGGTCTGAGGCATGAGAATGATGGTTTATACATTTTGGACCACTCGCCAGTAGCTACTTTTGCAATAAAGGGGGACGTATCTTCATCTACCTCAAATGAGTTGTTTACATGGCATTGCCGTTTTGGTCACCTATCATTTTCTATCCTAAAGAAGATGTTTCCTCATTTTTCCATTCCTAAGTCTATTATTTCTTGTGAATCTTGTCAATTGACAAAGCATTGCTGATCTGTTTATCTAATCATTAAGAATAATAAAAGTTTTGTTCCATTTTCAATTCTGCATTCTGATGTGTGGGGCCCTTCTCCTACTACTTTGTCTGGTTTTAAATATTTTGTGACTTTTGTGAATAACTGCTTTAGAGCCACATGGCTTTATTTGTTAAAACATAAAAATGATGTGAGTGTTGCATTCAAGTCTTTCTATGCCATGGTATGCACTCAGTTTAGTACTAAACTTCAAATCCTGAGATCCGATAATGGGGGGAGTATCTTTCTTGTGACATGTCTTTATTCTGTGATGAGTCTGGAATTGTACACCAGACCACATGCTCGAGTACTCTTGAACAAAATGGGGTGGCCGAAAGGAAAAACAAACACATTCTGGAAATTACTCGTGTCATTATATTCACCATGAATGTACCTCGGACTTTTTGGTCTGAAGCCATTCAAACGGCTGTTTACCTCATGAACAGGATGCCCTCTCGTGTTTTGTCCTTTAAGGCACCCCTTGAAGTGTTATGTCCACAGACCCCATTGTTCCCTATTCCTCTTAAGACATTTGGCTGTATTTGTTATGTCCATGTCCCTAAATCTAATCGTTCCAAATTAAACTCTAAGGCACTTACCTGTGTTTTTTTGGTTTATGGGGTGGATCAGAAAGGGTATAAATGCTATCATCCTCTTACTCGCCGGAAGTTTGTGTCACGAGATGTTACATTTTAAGAATTCATTCTCTTTTTCTCCTCAGATAAGACATCTCTTCGGGGGGAGCACTCTATGAGTGAAGAGTTGTCTCCCTCGGTACCAATAACACTTCCAGTTCCTGTTCCAATTTATCATTTTGATGGTAATGGTGATGGTGGAAAGAGGGAGAAAGAAATACAGGTCTATACTCAGAGGAAGAAGCAAGGACAACAAGAAGACTTAAACATCACTTCTCATGAACCATTCCAAGAGTCTACTTTTGAACCAATTCCTGAATCAGGTAATGACCCCCACAGTCTTTCTGCTCCAATACTTAATCAAACCCCTGGAAGTGTGGATCTTGATCAACCTATTGCCCTTAGAAAAGGTGTGAGAGCTCACACCAAACACCCAATGTCTGATTTTATCTCATATCATGCACTTTTACCATCCTTTTGCAACTTTTCTATTGCCTTGTCGTTTATTTATGTTCCTCGTAGTGTATCTGAAGCTATCCTACAACTCAAATGGAGGGATGCTATGGAAGAGAAAATGAAAGCGTTAGAAAAGAATAAGACATGGGAGCTAGTCGATCTTCTTGAAGGGAAGAAGATAGTGGGTTGCAAATGGGTGTTCACAGTCAAGTATAAAGCTGATGGTACTGTAGACAGATACAAGGCAAGATTAGTGGCAAAAGGATATACTCAGACTTTTGGTATAGACTACCAAGAGACCTTTGCTCCAATGGCGAAAATGAAATCCGTAAGAATACTTATCTCACTGGCAGCGAATCAAGAGTGACCCCTTTTGCTGTTCAATGTGAAAAATGTCTTCTTACATGGGGACTTGAAGGAAGAAGTATACATGCCCACACCACCTAGACTCTCTATGAAAAATGGTAAAGGAAAAGCATGCAGATTAAAGAAGGCGTTGTATGAGTTAAAGCAATCTCCACGAGTTTGGTTTGAAAGATTTAAAGCAGTCATGGTGAAAGCAGGATACAAACAAACTCAAGCAGATCATACCCTCTTTGTTAAACGCCAAGCCCAGAAGACTACAGTTCTAATAGTCTATGTGGATGATATAGAAGTTACAGGGAATGATGATGTAGAGATTGCAAGGCTGAAAGGCAATTTAGCAAAGGAGTTTGAAATAAAAATTTAGGAACACAAATATTTTCTTGGAATAGAAGTTGCTAGGTCCAAGCAAGGTATCATCCTTTCTCAGAGAAAGTATGTAGTGGATCTGTTAAAAGAGGCAGGAATAACAGGCTGTAAACCTTGCTCTACGCCCATTGAAGCAAATCACATACTTACAGAAAATGATAGCATACGGTTGATTGATGCCGGGAGATATCAAAGGTTAGTTGGGAGACTTATTTACTTGTCTTTAACTCGTCCAGACATCACTTATGTTGGGAGTGTCATCAACCAGTTCATGCATGCTCTCACTAATGATCATCTAGAAGTAGCATACAAAGTTCTTAGATACTTGAAGGGATGCCCAGGGAAAGGTATACTATACAAGAACAATGGATATTGTCGAATAGAGGTGTATACTAATGCGAACTAGGCTGGTTCAGTAACAGATTGTAGGTCTATCTTAAGATATTGTACTTTTCTTGGTGGAAACCTGGTGACCTGGAGAAGCAAGAAACAGTCAATGGTTGCTAGATCCATTGCGAAAGCTGAATTTTGATCTATGGTTCATGGGATATGTGAATCATTGTGGTTAAAAATGTTGCTACCAGAAGTGGGTCCCCCAGTAGTAGGACCTATGAGTCTTTATTGTGACAATAAGGCTGCTATAATCATTGCGCATGACCCTGTGCAACATGATAGGACCAAACATGTTGAAGTGGATCACCATTTTATCAAGGATCATCTGAAAAAAGGGGCACATATGTACCCCCTTATATCCAAACTCAACATCAACTAATCAGCTTGAGGGGGAGTGTTGGAGAGTAACATTATGTAGAGGATATTTATGTAATAAGGGTATGGTATACCATAACATACAGCTACAACTATCATACCATGTACACCATATAGTAGATATATCCTTAATATATATACTAACTGTATAGAGTCTAGTACTCGTACAATTCACGTCTCAATCCCTCCTCTTCTTCTTCTTCTTCTTCCTCTTCTTTTCTTCTCTCTTTTGATTATTGCAGGAAGATCACAAGCCAACCAAGTAATTGAACCTTCGATTCATGCCTTCCTCTCTCAATCGGGTGGGAAGAATTGGGTTGAGCACATGGATAGTGAGAATGTTCTTCAATCAAATGATGCACATGCCCTCTCATAGGTTTAACATCGTTGGAAATCACCATGTAAATCTTAAATGAAGCAATTAACAGTCTCTCCTAAAACCCCAAAGTTGTAGGAGAGGTTAGAGTTAATATACTTAATATATTTCAACACTCCCCCTCAAGAGGGACACTCCTGGACAATGAATGCAGAGAGCTTGGTGCGAGTCCATAAAACGTGCATACATATGCACAGAGAATCCGGGAGAATATCTCCATCCACAGGGAGATCCGAACTAGCAACCTAAAACCTGCTCTGATACCATCTTAAATAAAGCAATTAACCATCTCTCCTAAAATCCTATTGTTGTTGGAGATGATAGAGTTAATATACTAAATGTATTTCAACAGTAAGAAAATTCACTCATTTGCTAGAGCCTATCAAATAGCATGTGTTAACGCAGTACTTTCGTCAAAGTGAAACAGTTTGCTAATCCATTTCCTGCCAAGCTACGAAAATCGAAATGGTTGGGATCACCCACACCAGAAGCACCCTCGGTATGGAAGAAAGACAAGGGACACACAGCCCTATTCACTACTAAAAGTCTTCCCTGTCTCTTGAATCAAGAGAGGATCACATATCTTTATGAAATGATCCTACGGAAATTATGCCAACCCTAATTTTTTTAGTTTTTATTTTTTATTTTTTACATCGATAAGAAATAATACATTGTGAGATGTTTCTTCAAGCTGAGGATAGTTTGCTCCACAGATACCTTTGACTTTACGTTGCAGTTCCATTATCAAATATATTTGGTTGAATGTTATCCTTTTGAATCAGCTACTCTGCATTAAGAATTTTCCCTTTAGAAGTCAAAGAAGTTCAGAAGAAAGACTAACATTCCATTTTACATTCAGACTACTGATTAGTTGTTATATTCATGGGCTACCTGTTCCCAGAATCAATTTTTCATATCAGGTCTTTCAGCAGATGAGATAATACGAAATCGTGTCTTAGATGCATTATACAGACGTATTATACGAGCATACAAAGAACAAAAGTGTTTCAGGGTTGTTATTGTTATACCACTCTTACCAGGCTTCCAGGTACAATTTCTTGGTCAGCATCTAATTTCAAATTAAACATATATACATATACATGCACACACACACGCACGTGCACACACACACACACACATATATATATGGGTTTTTTGGCATGCAGCTGTCATTGTTCAGTTGATTTTTTTGAACCCTACTCTGGGCTATAAATACTCATATTTTATATTTTCGGTTTTGAATAAATGTAACAGGGTGGTCTGGATGATGGTGGTGCGGCATCTGTGAGAGCCTTAATGCATTGGCAATATCGAACAATTTGCAGGGGACAATATTCAATATTGCATAACCTAAATGAGCTCCTCGGTCCTAAAACACATGATTACATTTCTTTCTATGGTCTAAGGACTTATGGTAGGCTTTTTGACGGCGGTCCTCTGGCCACCAGTCAGGTTAGGTGCCTTGCATTAAATTTACATCCTTTATTTGTATGGATCTTTTGCAACATATGACTCAGTTTTTTTTCTTTTTTCTTTTGGGCAGGTGTATGTGCACAGCAAAGTGATGATAATTGATGATCGCCTGACTTTGATTGGATCAGCTAATATAAACGATAGGAGTTTGCTTGGATCAAGAGACTCTGAGGTACGATTTCATGTCTTAAACTCAACGCTTCTTTAGGATAATAATTGTCCATTCTGCAGCACATCAAGGTTGTAAAATGTTTAAATCTGTCTATAAGTTGTGATTTGAAGCACTTTGATTTGAGTATTTGAATTATTCAAGGTAGGACTGGTTCTTATTTATGATTACTGCTAATCATAAACCAGTAACTTTACTTTTTTGATGATTTACTGAAATTAAAATAATAAATAATAAAACAAAGTTCTGTAAGTAAGAAATGTGAGCCTTGATACATGAATCGTGTTCTGCCACTGCACTTATCTAAGGCCATATCTTCCATTAAACCTTGATCAGCATGGGAAATATATGAATTATTCCAATTCTTACTCTAGAACAGAAGGGATTGGTCTTTGCTGGTAGTCCAAGTTCTTGATCTTCAAATAGTTGTACCCATTTTCATTTTCACATTAGCTAACTCGTACTTCATCTTCTAACTTGTGGTAATAAATGAGTCTTGCAAGAAAGATTTACTTGTGTTTCTCATAGTTTTACAACGTGAGATCATATATAAGTGGACTTGTTTACATTACCTGTTAACTGTGAGCTGTTTCTTGTCGGATACAAGTCTCTAAAGAAATAGAAACTAAAGGTTGAACTGTATGCCCTTGTTATTTTTTTGTTCATATTATGTTGATCATAGTTCTCTGTCACTCTTCCGGACTATCCAAGTTTCATTTTTTGGCACATGGATGTTTCAGATTGGTGTACTCATTGAAGATAAAGATTTTGTTGACTCATCTATGGGTGGGAAGCCTTGGAAAGCTGGAAAATTTTCTTTTAGTCTTCGCCTCTCACTATGGTCTGAACACCTTGGTCTTCATGCAGGAGAGGTCAGTAAATATTAATGAATTGTAAATTCCTGCACTGCCTTCTTACAAGTCCTTACATCAAAGAGCCATTATTCATTGTGTGCCACTGAATAGCATTTGTGGAACATTTTCTGTGGTTCCCATTGATGCCAATTCATTGGTTTGTAGAAGGATGGGGCAGAGGTACATGATAGGAGTAATGGAATATAGGTGATCTACTGGTTCTATTAAGATTCATAAAATATTATATATCATTTGTCAATATTTAGTTTTCTTTATACTTTCAGATCAGCCAAATCAGTGACCCTGTGGTTGAGACGACGTACAAAGATATTTGGATGGCAACTGCAAAGGTAACCTGAAGATTATGTCCAATATGTATGAAATCTCTTTCATATTATGTTTGCTGGAATTTTGGTACTAATTAAAATTTGAAACTTAAGTTTGCTTGAAGTTTGATTTTCTTCCTCTATTTATTGTGATCTTTTCATGCCAATATATATATATATATATATATATATATAAAATTTCTGCAAGAATTAAAATACCTTGCAAGAAAATGATTCTATGAACTTTCTACAAATACATTTTTATATGTAGAGGCCAGTTACCATATGCTTGATGTAAAGAAAATTTTCTATGGCTTGTCATGGAAGTGTGCCATGTGGCATGTTTGGTAATCAATCTGGGTCTGCCTTGTGTTAAGACTGCCCTTTGGTTGGTTATCCAAAGCCATAAAATGGCACTTTTCTCTTGGCAGAATGGTTCCAGTCTTGAGCTTTATTCTAGGTGACCAAAATAGCAAATATGTTCCATCAGCTTCTACATGCTTGAATCAGCTGGTTGTTATTTTTCTGACCACATAATTTTCTAGTTGTAGCTAGCTGAATATGAAATAGAACATTTGGCCACCTTTTAAAGTGGATCAAATAGGAGTTAAATAGACTGTTTTCAAACTAGGTGAACAGAAAGGTCAATATCTAACTGTAAATTTATCCAAGGAGATAGTCTAACTACACAAAGTTAGTGTTTTTGGATGTTCATACTATATGATGGAAGAAAAAGAAATGAGAAATTAAGTACCCAAGAACTAGATGGTGGAATCTGAAAGAATATATATATGTAGATATATATTTAAAGATGAATTGATAAACAATGAAAAATGCAATTTGGAAGAAGATATAAATGTCATGTAGAATGAAATGGTTGGCTGTATTAAAAGAGTAGCAAAACAAGGTCCTTGGAGAGTCTAGAGGGAAAAGACAACCACTGAAGGAAACTCAGTGGTGGAAGGATGAAGTTCATACAACCATTAGAGCTCAGAGACCTTGTTTAAGAAAATTCTAACGACAAGATGGAGGGGTGTCTATGCCTTCATTCTTCTGAAGGTGGGAGAAAAGAAAAAACTGATTATTAGATTAGTAATCCAAATTCAAGTTTGAATGATCAGATCGAAGAACATTTTTGAACCCCATTGTGGTGATCAAGCAATAATGCCTTTTTTCTCTTTCTAATCGTAGAGATTGAGGCCAAAGCTAGGCTGAATCCAAGGGAGCACCAGTTTTGTTTGTTGAATCTATTTAAGTAACAAGGTCCACCAAGAAAATGGGAAAGCCCTATTTTGTTTTGCTGGAATTCCGACTTAGGGTTACCTATGACTGATTGCCTGCCCCTTCATTATTATTAATAAGATAGGGAAAAGCGGGAGAGGAAGAAGAACCTTTGAGAATGGGTCCTCTGACTCAAAACCAAGAGGGGATTATCTCAAAATCTCTGAAGCGGTAGGACAAGTCATGGTGATCACTTGGGAAGACGCATTGCCCTCGAGCTTGGTTAATAATGCACCTAAAGAACCACAAAAGGAGGAACATGCTTCGGAATACTGAGTAGAGGGAAATGATGTCAAGCAGATTGGAAGAAGCCCGAAAAATCAAACAAAGAATTCATGAATGCAATGAAGCAAGCCAAGGTCAATGGAGGGCCATCCAGTCAAGTACCCACATTCTGATTCCCAATCTTGGATGAGCCTCCTCTATGGATATGAAGTATTCCGGCGATCCTCATGATCCAAGTCTGAGCTGTTGGAATTAGAATAAGTTTGGCAGCGGATCACAAATCTTGGCGATCTTCTTTATCTAATGAATGGAAAGTCTGCTTTGAAATCATTTGCCCTACACCCACCCCTCAAGTATGTGCTTATAAGGATTGGTAGAAAACTAGAAACATATAAAACTTTTAAATATTTATAAGTTCTAAAAAGAAGCTAAGAAAGTTGTTAGCAATGATAAATTTAAGGTGTATGATGGCCTTTATCATATGTTAGGTACTGGGGATGGTGAGATGGGTATATACAAACTTGTTAGAATGAGGGATAGGAACTGTAGTGGCTTAGATCATGTTAGATACATCAAAAGTGAGGATAAAAAAGGCTTAGTGAAAGACTAGGAGACTAAGTGGGGGATCCATTTCCATAAATTGTTAAATGAAAATCATGTAGGGAATGTTGGTTTAGGAGGAATCGGTAGCACTTGGGAGATTAGAGATCATATGTATATTTGTAGGATTAGAGTCTGAAATTAAATAGGCTTTAAGAAAGATGAAGACAATGAAGGAATTAGGAGTGTATGGTATCCCAAGAGCGGTTTTGAAATACAAGTTAGAATTGGTATTATAGATTTAAGACACAAGGAAGAAGAAGAGAGAGAGAGAAAAGGAGAAACTTGGGGAGAATTGTTTGTGTGTATTAGGGTATTCTACACACCATACGTGATATATATTTATAAATGATTTAGTATCTCTCTTGTCTATGAGGCAGCATACACCTAAATAGAAAAAGTACACAAATACCCCCATATACACAATCATATACTTCTACACCACCCCTCAATCTGGTATCTAAATAGAGCACATAACAAGATTATATACTAAGAACTGAAAAGAAGTAGGATGCAACCCTTTTGTAAACACACCCGGTAACTGTTCACTGGTCTTAGAATGGAAAACAAATTTGGCCTGACAACAATTTTTCTTTGATGAAATGGCGATTAATTTCAATGTGCTTGATTCAATCATGCTGCACTGGATTATGAGCAATGCTAATAGCTGCCTTGTTACAATAGTATAAGTTTATAGCATCCTTTACTGGAAAACCTAACTCAGAGAGTAATAACTTTAGCTAAAGTAATTCATAGATTCCATGAACCATGGATCTATATTCAGCCTATGCACTTGAACGAACAACAACACTTTGTTTCTTGCTTCTCCAAGTGACCAAATTTCCTCCCAAAAAGGTATAATAGCCAAAAGTGGATCTTCTATCTGACACAGAACCAGTCCAATCTATATTTGTATATGCTTCCACATGAAGACTATCACTTTTTGCAAACATTAGACCTTTTCCTGGATCAGCTTTTAGATATTTCAATATCTTGCATATAGCCTCCATATGGACCAATGTAGGAGCATGCATAAACTGACGCACTACACTCACAGCAAAGGCAATGTTGGGATGTGTTAATGAGAGATAAATTAAACATCGTACCAATCTTTTGTATCTATTGGTATCAATAAGTCTCACACCATCAGAATCACGTAGCTTTTGATTAGGATCCATAGGAGTAGTAACAGGTTTACACCCTAGCATACCAATTTCACTCAGAAGATCTAAGGTATATTTTCTTTGAGAAATGAAGATACCCTTTTTAGAGCGAGTAACTTCAATCCCAAGAAAATACTTTAACTGCCCAAAGTCCTTAATCTCAAATTCCTATGCCAATTGAGATTTCATATATTTTGTTTCAAGTACATCATTTCCACTAACCATGATATCATCCATATAGACAATAAGAGCTATAATTTGACTCCCCCTTCTCTTCACAAAAAAGGTATGATTAGACTGACATTGGATATATCCAATCCATACCATAGCTGTATGGAACCTTTCAAACCAGGCCTAAGGTCATTGTTTTAATCCATAAAGAGCCTTTGTTCAATTTACAAACTTTGTTTGTTCCTGATGAAATCTGAAAGCCTGGAAGTAACTTAATATAAACTTCTTATTCAAGATCTCCATGCAGGAAAGCATTCTTGACATCAAGCTGGAGAAGGGGTCAATTCTGATTGACTGCCGAAGCTAAGAGGACTCAAATAAAATTCATCTTTGCAACGGGAGCAAATGTTTCTTGATAATCAATGTCATAGGTCTCTGTATATCATTTGGCAACAAGCTTAGTCTTATACTTGTCTATACTCCTATCAAGCTTTAACTTGACTATGTATACCAACTTGCAACCAACCACAGATTTCCCTTTATGAAGAGTCACAATGTCCCATGTATGATTCCTTTTTAGAGCACGCATATCTTCTTCCATAGTCGTCTTCCGCTGGGATTGAGACAGAGCTTCTGATACACTACGAGGTATAGAAATATAAGATAAGGCAACCGAAAAAGAACGAAATGAAGGAGACAATGAACTGAAAGAAGCATAATTGGCAATGGGATACTTAACGCAAGACCGGACAACTTTTTTAACAGCAAAAGGAATGTTAGTATCATCAACCAAAACAAAGAAAGAATCAAGAGAATGAAGTCGAAGAGATGTCATGGTGAAAAGCATGAGGATCCTCTAGTCTGATTGTTTTTTATCATATCTTGTATGCTAGAAGAGGTTTGTCCTTAGGCTTCCCCTTACTAACATCATCCTCTTTTAGAGTACCTTGATCAAAGAAAAAGGTAGGTACTAGAAGAGGGTCATCACCAACAATTGAAACTTGCTCCCTTTGAATAAAAAACTTCCTAGAAGATAAAAAAGGGATAGACTCAGAATGTTACATCCATAGAAACAATTTTTTTTCGAGTGGATGGATGATAACACTTATACCCCTTTTGACTAGGAGAGTTAGTATTAGAGAAAATCCTTGGCATCTTTGGAAACCAAAAGAGATAACATTTTGCAACCCTAAAATTTTGGGGATTTTCCCAAATGGCCTAAAACCCTAAAATAAATCTTTAGGGTGTTCCTAAAGGGTTTTGTCATGTACAAAGACAATTTTACATTCTTTTAAAGTGACCGTAAAATCTTTTAAGGTCTTTTAGGAAGGTTTTCAATAGCCCTAAAATTTTCGAGTAAACCTTAAAATTCTCTTTTGAGCTTAAATCCACCATGGTTACCAACAATACTTTGTCCTCCATAGTGGATGACCATACCAGAAAAATTGATGTTATTCGGAGAGACTTAATTCAATTAAATACCACAATAAATGCTCAGATGGACAGGTTAAAAACCTTTATGAATATTATGACTGTCATACAAGCACAAATAAAGAAGCTCACAACTATTATGTAGAAGATGGATGAGTTTGATAATGCCCCAGACCCAACAGTGGAATTGCGGGACTCTATACCTTCTCCATGAAAGCAAACTAATGCCCCAAACAGTGAACCATCACACCAATTTTAGCATGAGATAGTTTCGATAAGACAAGAGCCTCAATTTCGATTTATGAATGCACGGTTGGATTTATATAATTTTGGAGGTAATCATCACCCAGATAAGTTTCATGATTGGCTTCATAGCATTGAGGCGTTCTTTAGATGGTATGATGTGCCAGACAATCGAAAGCTTCAATTTGTAGAAGCTAAATTAAAGGGGACAAAACGCATTCGGTGGGCATCCTACAAACAGAGTTACTCCAACATGGGTTATGGAGATCGGATTACATGGGATGAGATGAAGTTGGAAATGAAAAAATGATTTGAACCATGAGACTACAAGCAAAGAGCTCATCTTCAGTTGAACCAAGTAAGGTAAGGGAGTTTAAGTGTGGATGAGTACACAAAACAATTTCAACACCTAGCGACCCATATTGGTTTCGAGTAGATAAATGAAGTTTTAGTGGCCATGTATCAGCAAGGATTGCATTCTTAGCTTTTCATGGGTTTGAGTTTCACTCACTTCCCTACCTTGGATGATGCAATACATGTGGCATACCAAATCAGTGAGAATATGAAGGGCCTATCTTATAAATTGTCTACGATGGAGGGTGTTTCTAAAGGGGTTGCAGCTGGTTACTCATCTTCTAGTAGATCTATACATCAGACCAAGACCTCTTCACCACCTAGATTCTCACGTCAGTTTTCACCATCCAAATCTAGGGGATCTACTTCAAGGCCCAAGACAAACCAGTGCTTTACTTGCAAGAACTTTGGGCACCACAAGTCTTAATTCCCTAGTAAGTTTATGGGAATTACAGATAAAAAGTCAACATTGGATGATGATTTAGAAGAAGTCTATGAACCAACTCCTGAGATGATTGTAGAAGTTGAGGCCGAAGAAGAAGAAGAAGCTAGAGCAAGAGGAGCCAAAAGAATTTTAGGACTTATGCGTCCTATGTTTGCTCTCCAAAAGGTACATCCAGTGTAAGCC
>JAOXJP010047861.1:0-16147 GCA_025762735.1 Platanus orientalis
CTACACATTCCATAGAATTATTTCTTTCATTATGCCTTGGTAGAACCCTTGATTACATGAATTTTTGGATTCTATAAGTGTATTGCTTGATCTAATCCATTTTGAGCCTATGTTAGCTAAGATTTACTCATTCTCCTTAATTGCTATCATGAGTCATTGAAAATTTTAAGTTTCTCTTTATAATTGAATGTGAGAAGACTAGATTCTTGTAAAATTAAAAAGAGAAAAATGATTACTAATCTTTATGCTTGATATTTGTCTTGATTTTCCCATAATTGAGACTCTTATTCATATCATCATTGCTAGTTGGTAGTCTTTATTTACTTTAATTGGCTCCAAGCTTATTTCTTATGATATCTCATATGCTAGTTTCTCATTGATGCCATTATTATGTTTTTCACTTGATTATATCTACTTACACTTGATTTGATGAGCTCTATATTAGTATCATTGCATCCACATGACTTATTTGAGACTTTTATACTATCGTTAGTTATGAAAAGTTATGAGAGGAATTCCTGAGGATTTGGTTTTGGTGTGGGTATAAGTTATTACTTTCCATTTTGTTTTAGGTATGGGTTTTATATGGTCCCACTTACGAATTTCTACTACATTGTCATCTCTTACATTGTATTCTTACATAATTACATATTACTTTACATATGCATGGATTTTAGATTATCGTTTTGATTCCGAGGATTTTGTTTTAGATCCAATCACCAGGTGACATTAATAGGTGAAGATGGCACTAGTTGTCCACCAACCCTTGATGTCCTGGGGGATTTTTGTAGGCTAACTCTTGACGCCCTATGGGATTTTTGTAAGCTAACTCTTGACGCCTTAGGGGATTTTTGCGAGTTATATTGGTCTATTGACCCATTTTAGTTCAGGACCCAATCACCGGGTGGCATTAATAGGTGAAGACGACACTACTTGCCCACCAACCCTTGATGCTATGGGGGATTTTTGCGAGCTAACCCTTGATGCCCTAGGAGATTTTTGCGGGCTAACCCTTGACACCCTAAGGGATTTTTGTAGGCTATATTGGTCTATTAACCCATTTCAGTTCAGAATTCATTCACCGGGTGGCATTAATAGGTGAAGGCGACACTAGTTGCCTACCATTTATGTTTGAGATTTCAGTTTTGTCAGAGACCCTATATGGGTCATATGAGATTTTCATTTTGTAGAAACCCTACATGGGTTACATGATTTCAGTTTTGTTATAGGCCCTACGTGGGCTAATCTGTTGGATTTGTTATGTAGTGTTTTGGCGAGTTTTGGTTCAGGAACCCTACACGGGTTGAGTTGTTTTGATCTGATGTGTGTTTTGTTGGAAGCCCTTCATGGGTTATACAAGTTTGAGAGTTGCATTAGACTTCCATGAACATGCATCAGTATTTTAAAGCGAACATTTGTATTATACGTACACTTTTCTTATGAGCTACACATTACCTGTTTCAGTTATGAACTTGTGTTGATTCAACTTATGCACTTCTGAAACCTTTACTAGATTCTGATTATTGTTGTGGTTAGATCGATTCGTACATAATTTATATGTTCTGATCTGATATTGTTCTGTACTCATGACATTCGATTTATTCCATGTGATATTATATATGTTCTCTCACAGGCTTTATAGTTTACCCATGTTTTTAACACCTTTTAGATGGAGCTCTATAACACAGGATCTTTTATAGGTTCAGTCTAGGGAGACAGTTTGTGAGGATGGTTGGACCATCCATGTTACTTCCGTTTGTTTGTTTATTTTCAGTACTCATGTATGAGACAGTTTAAATTTTGAGACATGATTTGATCCGGTTAATTAGTAGTTTTACTTGAGGTGAAAAACATGATGTTGGCCTATTTGATAGTATTGTTTAGGTGCTTATGGGTATGTTTAGTTTGATGGATGAGACTAGTAGTAATTTGATATAGATATCAGAGGATCTTGTTACATTCTATTGCATAGTTTAGAATGTGTATGTTTGTATTCCGCTACACTTTATGGATGGATGTTAATATCTTATGAATATGCTTCTGCTGTAAATGTTTGGTAATTGATGATACTAATTGGATAAAAGAAAGAAAGATAATGAAAAAAAATACACGCTACAAATAATTAAGTAAGAAACCCCTTCCGTAAGGAAAGGGTAATGTCACACTCTGAGATCCGTGACGCCGCGCACGTGCGTTTTCACATTATTACCCCAATATCCACTTGCGGGTTTCGGGGCGTGATATTCCTTCACCACAGCTTTTCTAAATTCGTATGAAATCACTTCTCCACAATGGGGAGGATGCAAATTTGGCTCAATGATCTCAAGACCTTTGTTTGGCAATGGTGCGGTAGTAGGCAAGGTGCTCGTGTAAAGGGTTTTTTTGGGATTGTCTGATGCATGGGGTTCTGTGGGGGATTTGGAGGGAGAGGAATCTTAGAATTTTTGAAGATAAAGCCCATTTTGTTATAGTGGTGATTGACTCCATTGTTAGGGAAGTGGGTGATTGGGTGTTGATGTCAAAAGAATTCTAAGGAAACCCTTTTCTCTGTGATTGGTCCTCTTCTCCTTTTTGGTCCATCCCTAATGTGAGAAAGGCTTTGTTTAATTGGGTTCCCCTTCCTAAAGGTTGTTTCAAGCTCAATTTTGATGGTGCTTTGAAAGGTGACCCAGGGCCAACTGGTTTTGGATGTGTCTTTAGGGACCATTCAAGCAAGGTCATTCAAGCCATCTATGGCCCCCTGGGGGTATGTGGCTCCATCACTGCTAAGGCTATGGGTCTCCTCATGGAGCTTCATGCGTTAAAGAGACTTGCTATGGTTGGGTGTTTGGTGGAAGGGGATTTTGAGGTGGTGATTAATTGGGGTTTGGGCCATGGTGAGGGCTCCTAGCACCTCTCCTCTACTTTGTATGAGATTTGAGAATTAGTTGTTGCATGTTCCATTTCTCTCTCATGTTGCTAGGTGTCAAAATGGTCTGGCTGACAACTTGGCAAATAGGGGGGTTAATTTCCAATCTTTGGTATGTGAGAATTTTATCCCGCAGGATTGTTAGTAGGGCCTCCTCCCCCTATTTTGTTTTTCAATAAAGTGCAGTTAATTATCCAAAAAAAAAAAAGTTCCAGGCAAGCCCCATCCCTCATTTTATTCAATGTCCCTATTAATGCTCAATGCTCATTTCATCCATGGACATCTCAATCACACAAATACCATGCATAAAGCACAAAATGGCATTACTAGGTTGTCCTTGGGACAAATTCAAAATTCCTTGTAAAGAACTTGATATGTTCCTTCTAAAAGACCTTTTTTTCCATGAATGTAGAGAATTATATTGAAGATTCAAAAAAGTGGGGATGAGGGATCCCAAGTCCAAGGAACAAAGAAGGAAATATACAAAGAACGACATTGGTCCAACAACAAAGGAAACTCAGTTGTCATTGAGACAGATACAAACTTCCTTGTAAAGGACTTGAATTTTTTCCTTTGGGATAAGACTGTTTGTTGTTGTTGTATTTTGTTTGGTTACATGTAGAATTGGAGTCTTTAAAAGCAATTTTTTTGTTTTTTCAATGAATGTATAGAATTATATTACAAATTCAAAAAAGCGGGAATGAGAAATCTCTTTAAAAAATTGATCATTATTCATTAAGAAAAAAATGCAGAATTGGATTGTTGAGAGAATTGTTGTTAATGACTTGGTGTTGATGGCTGGAGCTGGAATTGTTTGATTCGAAGTTAGTGTCTGTGCTAGAGATAGTGTGTTTAAGAGAACCTATCATAAGTCTATAATCAGAAATTGCCACAATGTAGGAGATAGCAAGCTTCCTCATATCAGCTCTGTTCATGCGGAATTTTTTTAATCACTATTTTTATTATCTATTTTGTAGAGGTGTTAAAGTTTCCTTGTTTTGAATCCAAAGTTTGTTGAGCTTGTGGTTGTTTGTATTGATAAGTAGAATGCTAAAAACCCAAAACAGAATAAGAACAAACCAACGAAGGCAAATCCAATAGCTTCTAGCACACAAGACTATATATATATATATAAGGTCATTACCCAGTGCTAGTACCGTAACTACAGGGCGCTAGGAGGGTTGGACCGGATACAGACCTAATCTTTAGCTTCTTTGCACAAACTGGCTGCTCACGGGACTCGAACCCGCACTTTCACGCTGGCAGCCCAAGCCACTACCATTGCACCAAAGCAATGACCAGAGAGAGAGAGAGAGCCCCAAAGAGAGATTAAAAGAAAACAATGAAACCAAAGAAACACAACACCCACCCAATGAAACAAAATAAAACAGAAAATTGCAAAACCTGACTACAGCCCAACAATTATATAGTCATTAACCAACAAATCTTACTTTAGATTGGGACCAAAAATAAACCATTTCCTTGGCTCGATTGAAAACTATTTAGTTGGGTTTGGTGTACTTGTTAAAGGTCCAACTGTCCCTTTCAAACCAAATGGCCCAAGCAACCGTAGCCAGCACAAGCCTCCAAATCTGTCTTCCTATTGTCGAGAAAGCCGAAGTTCTCCAACCAGTAATAAGACTCTTCTGTTGAAGTATATTAATTCCTGTATCTCCTGACACCTTAAGGTTTTGGGAGAGTTGGTTTGTTCACTATTAACACGGTACCAGAGCCAGGTTACAAGTTCGAATCCCCATGGAATCAAAAGTATTCTCCTGGGTGTAGTACTGCACGTGTGCACGCACTGTGGACTTGCACCTGGTTCCCCAAGTGTTCCCAGGAGAACAGTGTTCCTCTTGAGGGGGGGTGTTGAAGTATATTACTTCCTGTATCTCTTGACACGTTAAGGTTTTGGGAGAGTTGGTTAGTTCACTATCAACATCTTTAAGTCCCTTGGGGTTACCCAACACTGCTCAAACTCCTTGAACATTGCATGCTATACTCCTAGAGAGAACTGACAATGGATCAGTAGATGGGGGGTGTTTTCCATGGCTCCATAACATAAGAGGCAAATGTTTAGTAGGTATAGGTCTCTTTTTAGCAAATTATTGATTGTTAAAATTTTCCTTAAAATAGTCATTCACACAACAAATTGCACTTAGAAGGAATCGAAGGAACCAAATGTTTTTTCAACGAATAATGATCGATATCTCATCAAATAACATATGAAAGCAATATTTTGCCTAAAATACACCGTACGCCTCCGCGCTCCAAAATCTACAATCTTCCTCTCCTTCCCCATCTATTTGAACAACGTTTAACTTACCCAAAATATTTTCTAGTGGAGAGATTTCCCAGTCATTTAGGACTCTCCTCAAGATTGGCTGCCAAGACAACTCTCCCCCAATCCTAGAAGAGTAATATCCAGCTTCACATCTTTGTGCCTAGCCATTATAAAGATCTCTGAAATGTCCCTTTCAAAGGACTCTCACCACACAATCTATCCACCTAGAATCTGATTCTCCTTCCATCCGCCACCCTAAATCTAGTACCCTCGAATGCTTCTAGATTACTCATAATTCCTTTCCATAAGCCTTTCCCCTGCGGAATAGCTATCTCTTTCCCTTCCCAATTGTTAACAGAACCACATTTATTTTCTATGACCCTTCTCCATAAACATTCTTCCTCTACGCCAAATCAACATTCTTATTCATAGCTCCAATGTTCCTAATCTCGATACCTCCTTCACCTTTCGGTCTACAAATCATCTTCCAATCTACTAAGTGAATACTAGATGTTCCTAATCACTGGGGATATTGTTGAGCTTATGGTCAAAGTTGCATTCCATCAGCTTGTTGTTTGTAGTTATTTGTCAAAAAACAAAGGGTTCTATTTACATGATAACCAAACATGAATTTTAGTTACAAAAGACCTTTGATGTAGGATATCCTAAAGGATAGATTCCCACAAGAGGGAAAGGTGATGGGAACCCAAGGTAGGCTAAAGATTAAGATCAAGAAAGGCTAACAAAGAGGAATCAAGGCCTGTTTTCTGTTGTAATCAAAAGGGACATGTGCTGCAGAAAAATCAGCTCAAGTAAAGAATGAAATATGGAGGTTGTGTCATGGGTTATACAGGGATTTTATGTGCAGAAAATTCTGCACAGATAAAAAAGGGCAGTCCCAGTTCACGAGGCTCCCACCACTGCAGGGTCTGGGGAGGGTCAGATGTTGCCAGCCTTACCCCTGCAAGCAGAGAGACTGTTTCCGTGACTTGAACCTGTGACGCCAAGGTCACAATGGAGCAACCTTGCCGATGAACCAAGTTGAAGCGAAAACAAAGAGAATGGGTCAAGTTGGGGTAGCCACAGGCATTAGATGGGGTTGCCTGAAGATTCTCTTGGGATAAAATTCAAGAACAGCAAGTCCTTGAAGGACCACCAGTATAGGAGTTAGGTTCTTGGCTTTTCTTGAATAGAGTTAATAGGATTTAAGGCTTAAAACTAAAAGGGAAAGGTTCTTTGGAGTGTTTTAGTAGAGAGATTAGAGAAGACGTAAAGGAAGAAGCTGTTGCACAAATTCACAGGTTCAAGATTCAATAAAGATTCAATCTTTGTTGAATCTTGAATCAATAATTTTAAATTTAATGGAAGACTTATATAGAAAACAATAAATAGAATCAAAGATCAAGAGAAAATTAGGAAAGAAGAAAGAGAATTAAGAAGAAAGGTAAGAAAGAGAGAGATGTGAGATCAAATAACAAGAAAAGAAGGGGTAGACTTACCTCAGCCGTGAGGAAGGAGTGATGAGAGAGAAAAGAGAGAGCACTCCCAGCCAAATCATGGGCAGCGAGAACACCAAATCTGTTTTTCCTTCTTTCATAAATCTTCTCCGATTACAATAGGGCCAATTGGCTCTTTATAAAGCCGTAGTAACCAAAATTAATTAGGATTACATTAATAACCCCTATTATAAAAATAATTTTTTTTGACCAAACTACCCTCTTATTCTCTGATGCACGATCAGCCCATTACATAGCTTAAAATTTAAAAACACACACACACACCATTAACTCCTAATAATTACATCTAACCCCTCCCCATGGCATTAAAGTCTTATTACATTGATTTTCCCTACTAAAACCTAAGAAAAACAACAAATAAATACTACTAATTTGCATGGATTGCAATCTTTCTCCATGGCCTAGCTTTAATCTTGACTTGAGGCTTCCAAAGTAGGTAATTAAGCTCCATCCAATGAAGTGCTGCCGCATCAATTCCCCCCCCTCTAAAAAGAACTCAACTCCATTGAGTTTGGGGGTGGACCAAGAATGTCATCTCCGCCTTGAGGAACATGCTTAAGCAAGAACAAACAAACAATCTTCTTTAGCTTCAAAGCCGGAATCTCCTTGCTTGGCACCATGGTCATCTCCTTGTCACAGATTTGGTAGGACCAACTAAAGTCACCCTAAGGTAGGACTGACATCAATGGCCGACACATCAGCGTTGAAAAATGACTTAACACTTTTTGGGGGATGCTTTTCATTTTTTGGCACTGATGTGTTGACCCCTGATGTCAGTCCTACCTTCACTTTGGTTAGTCCTACCAAATCCTCAGGGTCATCTCCTTGTCCCGATGCTTGAAGGAGTAAGTGTTAGTGTACCTACAGTGCTTCACCTTCCTATCATAAAGCCATGACCTCCCAAGTATGATGTGACATACTTTTAGTGGAAGTACATCACACCTTACTTTGTCTATAAAGATCCCAATAGAGTAAGGATGCATTGATCCGTAACCTTAAGATTTGTGCTGTTCACCCAAGCCACTTTGTCGAGGTTAGGGTCTGGCTTCATCTTCAATCCCAACTTCTTCACAGTCTCCTTAGTAACAACATTGGTACAACTGTCTCCATCTATCACCATGGAACAAAGCTATCCATTACATCGTACTCTTGTCCGGAAGATGCTGCTACGCCTCCAGTCTGCATCATTTTCTGCTCGTGTGACTAAGAGAGGATGTAGGACATAAACCTTTTACTCTTCGTCACTATCACTTATTCTTCCTCACTTTGCTCTGCCTCTAGAATCATGGCTGGAGATGGGGTGTATACTTCTTTTTCCAATTCCTGCCAGTCGGAAATACCCACTAACTTATTCAGACATTAGGCTTTGACATGGCCAAACCCTTTGCATGTGTGACACTATATTCCTCTACCAACTGATGTAAATTCATCATGGTCACAAGATCTAGGTGGTGTGAAGTAGCGAACTAGTCTTCTTGAAGGGGAAGAAGCACCGCTAATTTGTGGCTTGCTTATTGCCTTGGAATTTGAATACCCACTACTAACTATTCCCGTGTGAGGAATACTTTCAATGAAAGTCTTCTTGTAAGACAAACTTCTCATATTCTCATCCAGCTAATAAGCAACTTGGATGGCATCATCCAAAGTAGGAAAATGTGTGAGGCTCAAACCCATGGATAATTGTGGCTACAATCCTTAGCGGTACATAGCCACCAATACCTCATCCGTCCACCTAAAACCAGCATGGGTCGCCAAGTGTTGGAACTGCCATGTATACTCTTCCACACTTAAACTCCCTTGCCTTAGTTGGTTTAACTGAATATGAGCTCTCTGCTTGTAATCTCGTGGCTCAAAATGCTTCTTCATTTCTAGCTTCATCTCATCCCACGTAGTCAGATCTCCATAGCCCATATTAAAATAACTCTACTTGTAGGATGTCCACCAAAGGCGTGTTGTCCCTTTTAATTTAGCTTTGGCAAACTAGAGCTTACGATAGTCTGGCACAAAAAACCATCAAAAGAACGCCTCAATCCTAAAAAGCTAGTCATGAAACTCATCTGGGTGCTAATCACCTCCAAAATCATATACATCTAGTCGTGCATGCTTCTCTAATTCATAATGGGTAAGACCTTGGTAGTTCAAAAATCGGAATTGAAGCTCTTGCCTTGGCGGAATTATCTCATGCTGAAATTCATCAAAAAAAAAAATTATCTCATGCTGAAACTAGTGTGATGGTTCACTACCTGGGGCACTAGTTTGCTATCGTGGAGAGGTACAGAGTTAGGCAATTCAATTGCTTAATCTAGAGCCTTGTCAAACTCATCCCTCTTCTGAATAATAGTTACAAGTTTTTCTATTTGTACAAATTGTACTTCCATGGTAACCATATTAGTCATCATGGAGGCTTATAATCTGTCCATCCAAGCATTCATTGTGGTATTTAATTGAGCTAAGTCTCTTCGGGTAGCATTAATCTCTCTGGTATGATCATCCGCTATTGAGGACAAAGTATTTGGTAATCATGGTGGATATGAACTCAATAGAGGATTTTAGAGCTTGTTCAAGAATTTTAGGGCTTCCAAAAGATTTTAGGGTAGCCTTAAAATAATATAAAGTACCCCAAAAATCCCAAAAAGAGTTTTAAGATCAAAAAGGATTTAAATCATCACGAAAAATAAGGGTTTAGGGCCTTCGAAAATCCCTAAAATTTTAGAGTTTCCAAAATGTTATCTCTTTTGGTTTCCAAAGTTGCCAGGGATTCACTCTGATACCAAATTTCATGTAGGATATCCTAAGGATAGATACCTACAAGAGGGAAAGGTGATGGGAACTCAAGGTAGGCTAAAGATTCAGATCAAGAAAGGCTAAAGAAGAGGAATCGTGGCATGTTTTCTGTTGTAACCAATAGGAACATGTGCTGCAGAAAAATCAGCTCAAGTAAAGAATGAAATATGGAGGTCGTGTCGTGGGTACTGCAGGGATTTTATGTGCAGAAAATTCTGCACAGATGGAAAGCAAAAAAAAAAAAAAGGTAAAGGCTGTCGCAAGGGTATATAGTTATAGGTTTTGAAAAAGAGAATGGGTCTAGTTGGGGTAGCCACAAGCTTTAGATGGGGTGAAGATTCTCTTGGGATAAAATTCAAGAACAGCAAGTCCTTTAAGGACCAACAGTATAGGAGTTAGGTTCTAGGCTTTTCTTGGATAGAGTTAATAGGATTTAAGGCTTAGAACTAAAAGGGAATGGTTCTTTAGAGTGTTTCACTAGAGAGATTAGAGAAGATGTTAAGGAGGAAGCTGTTGCACAAATTTATAGGTTCAAGATTCAATAAAGATTCAATCTTGGTTGAATCTTGAATCAAGAATTTTAAATTTAATGCAAAACTCATAGAAAACAGCAAATAGAATAAAAAAATCAAGAGGAAATTAAGAAAGAAGAAATGTAAGAAAGAGGGAGATGGGAGATCAAATAACAAGAAAGAAAAGAAGGGATAGGCTTACCTCAGCCGTGAGAAAGAAAGTGATGTAGGATACCATTTAGATTGGTCCTACTAGGTTAAGAAAGTGATGAGAATTCAAGAATTAAGATAAAAAGAACTAAGAATTAGAATCTTGAAATAAAGAAACTGGGAAGATTCAAGAAAACTAAAGAAAGAATTCAAAAGTGTAATTTTTTATTAAAAAAAGGAATAGAAGAGAATAAATTCAAGAAAGCAAAGGAAAAATAAAGAAATTAAAGAAAGAATAAATAAAAAAACAAGAATAGATAGTGAAAAGAGGCTAGAAGGGCATTTTTTGTAATTTATAGATATAATATCAAAATTATCAAAATACCCCTACTGATGTGTCAGAATTTTGTAAGATTTTACAAAGAGTTAGATGACCCTTAGAGGGATTCTCATACAAAATTTCATCAAATTCTGAGGTCTTTAGATATATAAATCTTTAAAATTCAGACCAGTAGAGATTTTTTAATAAAAGATTCAAGAAAATCAAGAAAGAAAGATTCTTAATGAATCTTTAATCCAAGAAATCACAATGCAAAAAATTTAAAGAATTAGCAAGATAAATGCAAGAATTGAGAAAAATATGCAAGAAAAAAAGAAAGAAGAAAGTAACAAGAAAAGATGGAGAAAATAAGAGAAGATCGTAGGAGAAGAGAGGCGAGAGGAAATAAGAGAGGAAAGAGGGAAGAAACTCACATCATGTGAGGGTTTGGAGAAGATATTAGCCCATTCGCAGACTCCACAATTAACCCAAATCTGTATTTCATCTTTAAAATTGATTACAACCCAAAGATCCATTTATTTATAAACTTCAATCACTTCAACTCCTAATCTAAGTAGGACTCCTATTTAGACTTCAAATAAAATTCCTAATTGCATCTAAACCCAACATTTAATGCTTTATTACATAAAATCTAAATTAACTCACATTTCCTTTCTAAGGCCTTTAGGGTCTAGTTAGGTTAGAAAAATGGTTAAAATAAATCCAAAAACAACCTTAAAATAAAATAAAACCTAGAAGTAATAACCCTAAAATTATTGGAAACAACCCTAAAAATCACTAAACTACTGGATACGTCTTGGAGACTATCCATGGTCCTCAAGTTTCTTCTTCCTTACATAATATACTCCTGCATCAGAAAGAGTGATGAGAGAGAATAGAGAGAGCACTCCCAGCCAAATCGTGGGCTGCAAGAACACCAAATCTGTTTTTCCTTCTTTCATAAATCTTCTTCAATTACAATAGAGTCAATTGGCTCCTTATAAAGCTGCAAGAATCCTAATATAATTAGGATTACATTAATAACCCCTATTATAAAAAAACTGATCAAACTACCATCCTACTCTCTGTTGTACGATCAGTCCATGACATAGCTTAAAATTTAAATTAAAAAAAACACCACTAACTCCTAATAATTGCATCTAACCCCTCCCCATGGCATTAAAGTCCTATTACATTGATTTTCCCTACTTAAAACCAAGAAAAATAGCAAATAAATACTACTAATTTGCGTAGAGTGCAATCTTTCTCCATGGCCTAGATTTAACCTTGACTTGAGGCTTCCCAAGTGGGTAATTAAGCTCCATCCAATGAAGTGCTGCCACATCAATATTTCTGCATTTTTTTTTTTTTTTTTTGACGTATGAAAACATGAACACACTACTCATAGCACAAGCACTTCCAAGCAAGTGATTCCGGGATGTGCTTTTAAAAATCTCAGAAGCTAAACGACAAATGCAACCTTCAAATACCAACATTCCCGATGTAATATAAAATTTAGGTAGAGTTCACATACATAAAACAGGAATGGCTGTGAATTGTCTTTAATGACTTCGAAACCTTAGATGTCAAACTGCACACTAAAAATTGGCATCCAAAATGTAGTACAGCATGATACTGCATGGGAAAGTTAAACAAATACAGATCATTGAGCCATATAAATGAAACCAAATTTGAGAAACTCTGGATGCTGAGAGGGCACTTTGTTATGTTATATACTTCCACGAAGAAGAAGTACCACTCATTGAGTTGATGTACAGAACCACCACCATGGGGTTGCCAGTCTGATCCAAGCTTACACCAAGAAGAAAAAACAGAAAAGACCTGCTTATGTACTCCAATATAATCAAATAATCACACTGACGTGTCAAGGTCTGACACCAGCATGTGTACAAGTAATATAATCCGTATATAGCAAAAATAGATGCACACAATTAATAGAAGAAGCTAGATGAGCTTGAGCAACCAACATGAGCTACAAAATTCCAATCTGAATAAAATTATGGCTCCAGAAATTCCTAAATGTTTACTAAGATTCGGCTTTGCTGAGTTCGACTTGTGCTGGTTGTGGTACACAATTTAAGAAAACAAAGCATGGGGTATCTAAGCAAGAGTTCAAAGTGAATTTCTTTAAATTTTAAACTTCCATAACACGATATTTTAATTATCTTTTCCTATATTTGTCCTGGTCTGTTTCAAAGTTCTGACATTCAAGAGAATTTCTATAATCAACTCTATAACTTCTGCAAATAAAAGCTTAAGGAGCTCTATTGCTATTTCCAGTACTAAGCATTTAAATGATTTCATTACATTAGATGGAAAAAATGGATAACTACCTATCGCCAATCCCCAATATATATGTGATAACGGAGTAGCCAGCACAGCTTTTTATAAATGTTTCAAGACACGTAGCGGTAATGCCAAATGGTCCATCTTCATCAGGATGAAATTTCTGCAGATAATTTACAATACTTCGATGCTCTGACAGAATCTAGAAAAATAAACAGAATTCATCAACCAACTGCAAAATGATAAATTATTGCATAAAACTCTACAAAAAAGCCACATAAATTTAAGCCGAGAGCACAGATACAGAAACTGCAGATGTAGGGAAACTATGAATAGTTAATTATCCATATTAGGATTAAAAATGAAAGTGGACAACTGATATGATATGCGCATGGAGCGTAGCAAAAGCTTTCAAATTTCTGTAAGAGGTTATATGGAAATGATCACTAATGATTATTAATAAAAAGAACTAAATACATATTAATTTGAGAATAATGTAATAGCTCAGGCACTTGGTCATAATTAATTTATCATAAATCCTGATACATACTTACAATCAAAATGTCGGTGTCAGTGGAAATATCGGTCAAGCCAAAATAAGACATATATCAGAAATGTCGAAAATATTGAAAAGAAATGTTGTAAAAATCATGGAAACTGAAGAATCATATTCTAATCTAACTACAAATGCACAAGGAAACAAATAGATTCATTAGGAATAATAGCTTGTTTTAGTACACTTGTATTTTAATATTCTTTAAAAATACACATGCATACATAATGGTTGACAAAAATATTATAATCTAACCGTATAAGCAAATGGGAACAAGTAGATTCTTTTCATTTTCTTCTTTTTATCTTCAACTTCTTTTTTTCCCTCCTTTTTACTTTCTTTAGAATTTATCGTTTTTCATATAATTTTTTATCATAACAACACAATGTCGATATTAAGCAATAATACATTGTGAAAGGGAAATATTCGATCAACACACCGACATCGTACATCATGTTGACCAAAAAATGAATTTTTATAATGTACTTAATTTGTGTCGGTATAGGAATATGTCGTGTCGGTCCTGGTAGGCATGGACATATGTTGAAAGATATTTAAGATATTTCGAGATATTTGATACCATGCTTACAGTTTGTAACTCAATTCTTTATGAAAGCAATGTGCACTTATAAGCATAAGTTGTGACCACTTTACTCCTGCCTGAGAAGCATCACTTAAAAATTTCATTACCTGAGCTAAAGAACTAGATGGTATGAACTCCAGCATTCCTTCATCTTGTCCAGTTGCTAGTACTTTATATGGAGTTAAATGCAGATCAAGATTCTCCAATTTAAGCAACCGATCCATAAGAGAAACCATTTGAACAACCTATAAAGAATGACAATTCAATAGATCATGGATGTCATTCGACCACAATCGAGCATCATAATGGCATTCAGAATGACAAACACACACACACACAGAAAGAGAGAGGGCATGGGAGAGAATATTTTTTACGGTATCCCAAATAAGCACAATCAACATCTTGAATTTAGATGAACATGACGAAGCAAAAAAGGTTTAGCTACCAATTGGTCTTGCCGAATGTCATCACCCTTTTTAAATATGATCTTGCAGTTTCCACCACTTGCTGTTCGAAATGTCAGGCGCAGAGGATGTAGTGCACTTTTAAATATTGATGATTCTGATGGCACAATCCCAGTGATGAGTACACCAGGTGCCAATGGCGATCTTATTGGCTGAAAATACAGCAAAAGTTCCGGAATATTAAATTGCACAATTTAAGCAGAATAGACCAAATCTGATAAAGCTGTGTGAAATCAAGTAGGCACAAGAAAAATATGTCAAACAAGCCGCAGGAATTTATAAGATATCATTCCTTTATAAATAACAAAATGTTCAAAAAAATTAGGGAATAGAATTCCCTATGTACAAACGAGGTCTATTTAACATCTCCTTTTGCAAGGAGTCCACCATGTTGATCACATTTCTCAAGGAATGAGAAATGATAATGGTCCAAACCACTATCTATGCTTCTAGCAGATAAATGATTTATGGACAAGTAGCTTGAAATCACGAAAATACCTCCTCAAAATAGGTAAGTTCACTAAGAAGACCGGAAAGCAACTGTCTTAGCTTTTCAATTTTCTTCTGGGTCCCTCCTCGTACATTTCTAACATCTCTCATTATAGAACATAATTGAGCAGTCAATTCCGTCTGACGCACCAAACTTTGCCACAACTTGAATCCATCTTCATCACCATTTACATCAGCTGCCAACTGTTTGGAAGTAGAGATAGATTTCATGATCACAGTAGAGGGTTATAGCTACAGGCTTCACATGTCTGACTTCATTGACTTTAAATGTTTTTGAGTATTTTTTTTGTTATGCACTGTCAAATTTGCTTTGGTGGGATTCTACTGCTCTGCAATGTTACAGCAGACCAACTTAAATAAAAATAAAAAAAAGCTCTATGTTATAAACTAGCATTTCTTTGTTTTGTCTATATGAGATGAATTTGCTAAACAGAATCCCAATATTGGGTTAGCATTCAGTTTAATCTTTGGATAACTTTCTTTTGAATATTTACCATTAGAACAATCATGATTCTACAGCATCTACAAAAGCTACAGAACATATGAACCTTTCACTAAAAACAGTTATCAATACTAATAAAGAGGAGGTTTTTCTTGAAGTTTAAAGATCATCAAGCTAACAGAAAGACAACATTGATGTAGTCCAAAATAGACACCTTACAAAATGGAGATGCCATACCTTCTTTTTTTTTTTTTTTTTTTTTTGATGAATATGGAGATTCCATACCTTAATCATATTGTCTTCCAGAATATCATAGGTACAGTAAAAACGCTTTGCATATGCAGGATCATGGAGTTCTACAGCCACATACCATCGAAGAAAACTAGCCAACTCAATATTGTGCACTGCTGTCAAATTCCACAAAAATCTTTTCAGATGGCATCAAGAGGTTATCTGTAAATTATTATGACAGCTTGGCATTTTAATCTCAATGATCACCGGAAGAGCTTCTTTAAACATACAGCGTTGCACAAGGAAATGACACAGGCGAGACTTATCAGAACGCTCAAACCGAAGAGCTTGCACCAGCTGAAGTAAGTAACACTGGAGCTCTTCATCATCAGCTCTTTCAAGAACACTTACAGCATATGCACGAACCTGTTTGAGGGAAACAGATATAATAAAATGAAAGGTACCAAAATCCCCCCCCCACACACACACACACAAATATATATATATACAATGAAATAATGTTAAATCAGAATTCACTGCAAAAGCATTTTCCAGCAGTAATGGAAGATTAACCACAACCAAA
>JAOXJP010047872.1:0-16147 GCA_025762735.1 Platanus orientalis
TATATATATATATATATATATATATATATATATAAGAACTTGTTTTTTAGCCTAAAGGATCCTCTCTTGCAAGTAGATTTATTTGTCAACACAGGAGACATACATGTATCCCTAAAAAGTAAAAAATCACATTTTAGGGCGCATGTGTCCACCTTTCACGTTCATAAATAAGTCTTCTGGCAAGAGAGGATTTTTTCCCTCATTTTTTAATAATCAATTTGAAGACTATATCAAATAACACTCTTGAAGTCAGTGGGTGAGGAGAATAAATAATCTTCCACTTTGTATCCCTTTGAACGAGTAACATTAAGTAACTTAGTAAACATAAACAAATTTAGTTATTTTTACTTTGGAATGTCATAAAAAGTGTTTCAAAAAATGAGACACAATTGTAATCACCAATGGTTACTACTGCAGATTTTTAAAGTTAAAAAGTAAAATAAATGAAGATTTTTGGAAAAGCAGTTTCCATTTTAGAAAGAATTGTAGTAAAATCAACTTTTCTTAGCATTTTTTTTTTCCACAAATTTCTTCCTACTTTTGTATTGATAAATGTATTTTATTTTGGGGTTTCTTTCACAAGAAAAACGCTCCTAATTAATAAAGATCAATCCAACCAATACTCTCTGATTTACGGTTGGCTTTCTCAGTCTTCTAAGTTGTCTGGACCAACTTAATGGTTTAGAGAAAGAGAGAGAGAGGGACGGGGGAGCAAATGGAACACAAAGGAGGGCAACAACTACCGAAACAATAGAGAAACGATGAGTGGAATAACCAGGAGGAGTCTCTACTAACTCTTGGCTTTCTCAATCTCCTGTGTTGTCTTCTCAGTGCTTTGTATTCTGTTTTAAATTATTATATTCTACACCATACTACGCTCAATCTAATGGACAAGACAAATCCTCTCAATCGAATCCTGAAGAATCTATTAAGGAAGACCATAAAGGATAAACTTAGGTCTTGGCATCAAATTTTGTTGCAAATTCTAAGGGCTTATAACACAATGAAAAGAATAAGTATTGGAACCAGCCCATATGCTTTAACCTACAAACATGATGCTATCTTGCCAATGGAAATAGTTGTTCCTTCAGTAAGAGTGGTTTTTCAATAAAAGTTAAGTCCAAAGGAATTTAATAATGCAATGATCATTGAATTAGAAGATCTAGATGAAACTCGACTAGGAGTTTCAAATATAATGAAAGCAAATAACAAAAAGTAGCTAGAGCATACAACAACAAAAAAATGTAAAACAAAATCTTTTGAAGAATGAGAATTGGTCTGGAAGACCATTCTTCCTATAGGAATGAAGCATCATGAATAAATGTAAGTGGTCCCCCAGTTGGGAAAGGTCATACAAAAAAATTTAGGTATTCCCTAGAGGAGCATACATCCTACAATAAATATATGGATTGGTTATGAAAAAGGTCATTACTGGTCGATATCTAAATAAATATTTTCCCACCAATTGGAAAAATAGACAAATTATAATAAAATAGTAAAGGGCAAAATATGACTTGACCATCCACCCATTGACAAAAATATTACACAAACAAGATGGCCATGAAATAAAAAATAGGATATGTATAAAAGTTTGGCACATATGCCAAGACCAAAAAAAAATACTAGCCCATCTATCAAATTGAAAGATAAAAGTATATATGGTTTATTTGATGCTTAAACAAACCAAAATAAAAGATTATTTCTTTAGCCTTAGGCTATAAAAGAAAAGTTGTTTAAAGACTACCAAGGTAAAGTCCTTTGCGGTGTCCCAAGCTTGGAGGATTTCATCGCGGCGGGAATAGAGTTCTTTCTTCTTTTCTCCAGCTCCCATTAATTCTTTCTAGATCTCTTGTCTCTTACTAGATGTCACCCTAGTCGCTTTGGTCAATGTCTTATGCCTCTTGAGCCGTTCTCCATCTTTCATTTTCATAGCTTCAAGTGCCTTCAGTTTTTCTACCCTCTCCACCTCCAATTGAAGGATCTCTACATTAAGTTCTTGAACACATTCCTCTATGGTAATATCTTCCTTCTTTGAAGAGTCCTCTTCAGCTTCTAATTTCAAATAAAAAGATTTATCTTCTTAGTTTCATTTTTCACAAAGGATTCTTTAGTTGAGAGAGCTTTAAGGATAATAATTCCTTTAACAATTTGCTCGTAGTATTCTAAAACTATGTTGAGGCAAAGTTTGTGGCAAAAATCTGACAAAGATTTGATTCCTCGGAAGAAACACATAATAGAAGTTGAATGGTATCTTCCACAATTCTCCTATGAGATGGATGAATGATTTCATTGAATCCCAAAGAAATGAAGGATTCTATGTTTTCCTTAATCTTTTGTATCATTTGGGTAATTTCCTTAGAAGATAATTTAGGGCCAGTAGGCTAGTTTGGTTGAGTCACCTCATCCAATGGAAGGAGATCACCTTCTAGAAAGAAACCCAAATCCTACATCATAGCCTCCCGATCATTGGAAGAATATGCATTTGTTATCTCTATCATGCTAGCAATTGGTGATAAGGCCTTTAGAGTAAGATTATTAATAATAATAGAAGGAACACTTGGGAGAACAACTTCTGTGGAGACTAGAGGATTGGTAATACTATGACCTAAGGAAAGTGGGCTTTGGGATGTTTTAGCAGGAACCTCTTTGGAGAGGTGGGTTTACAATGCATTCTCTGAACTAGAAGAAGAAATTGTACTGCTCTCTTTGGGAAGGTTAGCCAAGTCCTCCTGCTCCATAAGATTGTATACTGCCCCGGGATTATTTGTCTAAAGCATTGATTGATGAGTCTGCCTTTTAGGAGTAGGAATGCCAACTTTCTTTACTAAATGTCTTTTCTACTCAGGAAATTCTAGTGGGCCCTAAAGTAAATTTGAAAGATGGATACTTAAAGGTTAAGCCTTTTCCTCTGAGAAAAGAAAAAAGAAGAAGAAAATAATCATAAAATTATTGCAGTAAGAAATGTATAAGTACACCTATTAGAGAAAAACTCACTTATTCTAATATCTCCTTTGGCTATCACTGATTCATGAAAATCAAGAGAAAATTTCCTTTTAAATTTTACGTCTATCAACTTGTGTGGAGGAATAATTAGATCCACTATGCCGAAGGAATCATTGGTGGAACTTGATTAAATTGAAGAAAATAAAGATGTTTATCTCCTATAAGGGTTCCTGGTGAAAGTGCTTTTATGTATTCTTGCATGTAATTATCTATATGTTTAACCTTCTAGTAACAAGTCCTTATCTTCTTTTTTCCATTAGCTTCTTCCATAATATCAAAGGGATTCCATATTATATTTTAAAATTTTTCATATTTAAGGATCATATGATAATGGTCTCTAATAGAAATAATTTTTTCTTTTGACTTTTTAGAGGAAGGTTTGGCAGATTTTGGGGCCTTGGAATCCTTCGAAGCTTTGCTTGTCTTCACAAGAACATCACTTTTGCATTTCCTTTTGATGCTTTTGGAAGGGATGGAAGAAGTGGAGATTTCAAAGAAGGTAGTTTTGTTAAAGGAGGAAGTGACTAGAGACTAACAACAAGATTAGATGAACAATTTTTTTGAACGATTTCTTTCATAGGAGAATCAACTGAAGTGGGAGCTGACTCTTAATTCATTAAACCAACTTCTGAATTAGCACGGCTCATAGAGGCAATGGACATGGTAGATAATCGAATATTATGAGCATCTGAACAAAATGGTGGAAGTTTTTATGTAAAATATTGTTTCCACAAATCTCTTTACTCTTTTGCTGCAAAAGGATCATTAGGTAGGTTATAGATCTTACAACATTCAAGATGATGCATATAAGAACTTGAAATTAAGGAAACATTGTCTGGAGTGGCTATCCATGTACATAAATGCGAATAAACATTTTTGGCATGAAGAATGGTAGGTACTGGAATCATCTAACAAAATCTAAACTATCTACCAAATTGCCGAGGAACGTATGTTTTAACCTTTAGTTTCTTGTTTAATTGATGATAAACTCCACTATAATTAAGGTCTCGGTGGGACAAGTAAAAACACCAGACTTGATTATGAACCTCTGAATCAGATGAATTTCCACCATTGCTAGAATATGATTCTGGTCCATAGTGACAACCAATGAGTGGAAAGAATAAAAGACCTTCTCTATTCACAAAAAGGTCATGGAAGAAACAAAAACTCTTTATAAACGAAAGAAATTTAGGATTGGCAAAGACCAACTTTAACCATATGAAAAGAATCGGTCATCAGGAGGAGGTCTAGGAAAACAAGCTTTAAGGTCTAGAAAATATTCGTATATCCACCATTGAAGGAACCATAAGGGACCTTCACAACTATAGAGGTTTTTTGCAACAAGGTTCTTTAAACCTCTATACAAATGAGACCAAAAGAAATGATCCATGACCAATTTTCTGCCACCTTCAAGGACAACAATGATAAAACTATATTCATTCATCATATAGCTAGAAGGAACACAAACAATATACCTACAAATATAATACATAAGAAAAGCGTAATGCTCATGTGCAAAAACTTCTTTTGTATTTTTTTGTTCTTCAAGATGAATTTGTTCTAGGAGTCATAAGTATTGGTGATATCAGACTCATGATCTTTTATGAAAGAAACTAAATCAGCAGTGATGTATTTACCATAGAGAGGAAGGAGAGTTAAAGAAGACACATGTAAGAGGGTTGGAGACATCATACCGCAATCAAAATGAAAATCATTGGAAGTAGTACTTTAGTAACAAATGGCTGCTGCTAAGACTCCTCTGTCCATGGGAAAAAGGTAGTTACAAAGTTGGATTAATTCCAGAATACCTAATTCTTCCCAAAGGTATCCATAGACAGGTTAAACATGGGTTTCCCATTCTAACTACTGATTATTAGACTTCAGTCATGATTTTAAGGATTGACCTCTATTCCATTTTAACTAGTTAAGTGAATCTGAAGCAAAAAAGAAAAGTTTTTGATTCATTATATGGGTACAGTTTATCTAAAGACAATGAGGGACATAAAAGAAAAGTAGGTCCTAATGAAGGATATTGGCAAAGAGCGAGGAATACATAGTTTGAATACTAAGCAGTTCCAATGATAGTTTCTATAGTGGAGGAGAGTGAAGTGTTAGATGAAGATGCAACATTTACAGAAGAAGATGATGCAATAGATGAAGACACCATTGAAGAACTAGAGTCCCTTTAAAATAAATAAGGAGTGTTGCAAAGAAGATCAAATGAAGAAAAGAAGGGGGAATGATATATACTTATAAAAAAAATAATGATTGCAAAGAATTGGAATTGAAGAAAATCCCTTGAGAATCGGAGGAGACAATGATGAAAAGAGAGGGAAATCCAAAGTCGGAAGAATTTGGTTCAATTCGTGTGCAAGACGTGATAGACAGATCAATAGCAGAGTAACACGCATATTAGTGGGAAACGTGAAGAAAGAATTGCGGCTCGAGGGAGGTTGAAATGGCTCACCCATTACATCATTACAAATTTTTAAAATTGAAATGAGGGGGAGGGGCATTGTTTACACCATAAATTTACCACCAGAGATTAATGGTTAAGATATGTCACGTGGCTGTATCTTAGACAAGTTCACATAAAAACATAAAGTGAATTGTGGTAGGATATGATTAGTGGAAACCAAAGTTGGTTATAAGAGACAGATGACATTACATATGGATGAAAATTTGAAATTCAAAGAAAGTGCCGGTTATGGAAAAGGTGGCGAAACTGCATTAGAGGAAATTTTAAGCAACAATTGCTAAAACATATGGCAAAGAATCATTGGAGGAATTTATGAGCATGTTTTAATTATAAGGATAGATGGAGAAAGATGACAAAGACACTTGGAGGAAAACTGAATAGCTGTTTTGGAAATCTATAAATATAGGGGTTCGGGCAATATCAAAGGATCTCCCTCGATCAACCAACAATTCAATCAATTCTATATACTTTTAGACAACAATCTTTAGTTTACATACCTATTCCTTTTATTAACTCTCCTCCTTAGAAGAATGTTGTACCACTTATAAATATTACTTGCATTTTCAGTGATCATGATATTCTCTTTCCAATTCAAATGCTTTGTTCCTTTGAAGTTAGGTTTGCTCTTCAATCTCATGCTCGATTTGATGGGATTTTCTCCTAAAGAAGTTCAATTTCTTTCTAGATGTAGCAGGTTAAATTTGACAATTCAGATGCTTTTATTTTAATTTTGTTCGACTAGTGAAGTCCTTGTGCTTACAAGGCAAAAATAATCCACAAAAGGATGAACCCTCTCCCATATAATCACCTGGTTTAGTATTTGTGGCTAACCAAACTGCCAGAGAGAAATTCTCTCTAGTTATTCAGTTTGTATTAGCGTATGGGATCACAAGAAAAAGACCATACTTTATGCTGACTCAGCACTAACATTCTCATAGACTGATTTTTTGGTCAACAAAGTGACACCAATGGCACGAAACATTCATTGGTGGGAAAACGTAAGAGATCCAGCTACATTAAATTGGTAAAAATTGACTACCCAATAATCGAAAAAATGAGCTCTCAATACATTCAGGTACGTTACAGATACTACAACAATGGGGTCTTGTTGTCCATCTGGATGGAATAAGTAGTGATATTGAGAATGAAATTTTCATCCTTAGTGTTTAACTAGGATCACAAGCTACTGATTCAACTATGATTCTAAAAAAATACTAACACTGAGGAAAAGAAAAATAAGAAAAGAAGGATAATGTTTTAGTAATCCCATTCGCAAATAAAATAATTAGATCCTAATAACTTACAAGTTTTGTGCACGAAGAAGATGTGCAAATTCATACATGCATATGGTCTTATTAGGTTGGAAGCATAATAACTTGGAGGATGAAATTCTTAGACCATGTCTGGTTGCCATGACAAGCTGGATTCTTGGTGAAATTTTCCAAAGAACTAATTTTCAAGTCGTTGTCGAGAACAAGAAATCCTAGACTTTCAAAATTTTCTCATGCACCTATCTATTTTCTTGTCAGCCACAATTTTATTTTTCACACAATTCTTTCTTGAAAATTGTTAAACATAACCATTTCTTTTTCTAGCAACCAAACAGTTATAGGAAAAGTATAGAAAATTACAGATTTTTTTTTTCTTTTTCTTTCATGAGTAATTATTTTTTTTTCCTTTTCTATTCTATTCTAGGGAACCAGACAAGCTCTTACTTAGTAGTTTTGGAAAAATATTTCATATGGATTCCAGTCCGACGATTGACAGCTCAATATAAAAGCTATTCTTTGCAATCTTGGTGAAGCGTCGAAACTGTAATCACACTGCAACGAATGGAAACGTTTAGAATTGGGTTATGACTCTTTTTGTTGGGAGAAAAATAATTGGTTGACTCCAGGTAACTTAAAGATGCTTTACCTTTAAATTGAAAAGCCAAAGCATAAACTCTTCAAAGTTCAATTGATAATCTAAGTCCGTGGTAATCGTTAGAGGGCTAGGTTGTTTACTCTTTCTTTTAAAACAATTCAATTTTCAAGTTCTTATGAGTTGCACCAATGCATTATTGTTGCTTCTCAACCCAATCCGGTTTTGCAGCAAGCCACACAATTAAAATTAGTCTACCATATTACAACATCCGCTGTGGACCATTAAAGATATTAGTGGCGGCGATCCTAGTGGTAAGAACTGTTGGGTTAAGTACTGTTGCCCATAAAAAAAAACAAGTGATTTACCAATGCCCGCTTAGATTGATAAGCGAACGCACTATTGAGAACCCATCAACCATGATGAGGCACCATCGCATCCTATATTTCCTTTAAAGAAGTCTTCGCCAGGTCGTCTCTGGCCTTTTTATAAGGTCATCACTAGCTCGGGAAATGATCTGAGAGAGAGTGACTGAAAGGGGTTTGAATTTGATGGTGTAAAAATATGGCAGATGGTGCTGTGAATTTCTTGCTTGAGAAATTAATTTGCTTCTTGTGCAAAGGGCATCATTCTTAGGTCCTGCAAGGTCGAAGTTTTGGGAAGCAGGCATGAGAGTCTTCCTAAAGGATGCAGAGAGAGAAGAAAAAAGAAAGCAATGAAGAAGTAGGAAGTAGGGTGAGACAAGTACAATCCATCGCGCAAGATGTTGAGTATGTCATGGAAAATTTCATGTATCAGGAATATATGCAGCGGCATAGGAACGGATTTAAGGGCTTTTATCTACAGCACCGTGCATCTCCCCAAGGACACCATGGCAAGGCATCTTATTGCTCTGAAGCTACCAAGGATCAAGGCTAGCTAAGGTCCTTGAGATTTCGGAATGAAGCAAGCGATATGGTTTTTACTAGATAGACAAGGGATTGGGAAAGAGCTCAAATGAGACTAGTGAAAGATGCCAACATCATGGAGACTAGTGGTCTAGGTAAGACCGTTCTTGATTGCAATTACCAAATAATTAAAACGACAATTTTATGCAGGGAAACTGGTGTCTCCAGTCACACCATTTTATTAGAATATCAAAGTAAAAGGAGTCCGAGCATCACAAACAAACACAAACACTTACATTAGAAGTTCAAAAAATTCAACAATTCTAAACCTAAGGCTTAAAGGCCTAGTCCGTTTTTTATTCCACCCAAACTCTGAATCACTACCATCACCTTAGTTCACCCTATCTTCCTGCAAATTTTAAGCAAGAGACCGAAGATTAGTTACTTAAAACAAATAAAGAGAAACACAAAGATAACATCTAAAATAATAAAATCTTCATCTAACCTCTTTGCTATTCTTCATTGTTTCCAGATCCTCCTCGATGACCTTCTCCATGTAGGTGAGCAATTTCAGTTCGGTCTGGGATACAACATATCAGTTAGTAAAATAATGGGTCAACAAAGATAATAACTAATTTATAAACATTTTAATAAATAAATTCTAATTTCCCTTACCTCGGCATTTTGTTTCATGCTTGGGATGCTGGCCAGCATTCCCTGCAAGTCTAGTGCTTTCTTTTGCAAGCAATTATTAAAAGATTACCAAAAATACAAAAATAATGATCAGTAGAGCGATTGAATAATTTATATTAAACAAACAAAAAAATTATATAAATCAAAATAAAACTTTACTTATGTACAATAAAATAAGGGATTAAATTAGTGCTCCTGGGTACTTTTTTTTATCAGCGTGCAGATTATGTGCACCCCTTAAAAAACGACTAAGATCCTGCCCACATCAAGGGTGGACACATCAGCGCCATAAAGTGATTTACACATTTTGAACTGGTGCTTTTCACTTTTCCGCGCTCATGTGTCCACCCCTGATGCAGGTCAGACCTTAGACCTTCTTTAAGGGAGCACACCTAATCCTGGGGGCTTTTGTATTGTCAAGTAAGTGTCAGAGGTGACTCCTGCAGCATGGGTGTTAAGTAGGTTCCAATTTGATGTTAAAAGCATCCCCTTGCATGTGGAGCTAACCCCCTTAATGATCAAAATTTCAAACTAAATTAATTTTTACATCATTCTGACTAGGGGTGTAGTTGAGATCAAAGAGAGGCCTGTAAAACATAAACTAAAACTTAGATCCACCTAATTTGGATTAGAAAAGAAAAGTATCCGAATTTTTCCCTACCTCTTTTTCATTTGACTCACAGCGTCAACTGCGACCTTATCATGGGCTCTTCCTCGTTTGCGAGTGTTGTTTATACAATGCCTCCCCCTAGACTTGGAACCCTCACCAGGTGAACCAGAGGGTCGTTGTTGATTCAGTCTCACCACTAATAAAAGCAAATGTATTAGTGAAACAAAATATGATAATGGTACATATCAGATTCTTAGCGTGCATTTGGCCTTCGATTCTAGCTCAGAATCAATTGCAGTCTAACAATGCATATTTGGTTCAGTTTCTAAAATTTTATTTTAAAGAATCAGAATGAGAAATCTCCCATAATCCTCAAAAGAAGCAAATTTTCAGTGATCAAATGTGTGACCACACCAGGCCGTCATGTGGTACATGTAGGGTTAGAAATGTCAAAAAAAAAAAAAAAAAAAAGGTAATCATTTAAAAAAATCGGAGTAAAAACATAGGCAATAAATTAAAAGCATATCATGTGTCAGTCTATGGTGCATGGTGCATGTGTGGATGTCACTCATGGAGAAAGGATCTCCTACACCCAAATTCTAAAAGAAAAACTTTGGGCGTAACAATGGTGAAAGGATCTCCTAGACCCAAATTGTCTGTTCCCCCACATCCCCACACACAAAGGTTTGGAGTTTAAAATTGTAAAAAAGGGTTCAAATGAAAAAGATAGGTACCAAAAAAGTGGCCTCAAATTAACAAAAAAAAAAAAAAAAAACAGGTTGACCCCCTATAGTGTGGGGAACACAGGAGACAGACAAATTTGGGTGTATGAATTCCTTTCTCATAACAATTTTATCCAAATAATAAAATAACACTCAAGATCCTCTCCTGACCTTAAAGTCTTTCCTATCAACCTGTTTGTGCCGCGGTGCAATCCGTGCTCCCAAAAATCAAATTAAGTGGGTGATTTTTACTTTTAATTGCAAATGTTCAATCTAAGTTCATGGCAAGCAACTATGTGTATGAAATTGTTCTTATTTTGTGTGTGCCTGTGTGGGTGGGTGGGTGGGTGGATGGGATGGGTGAATGAAAAGCAAAAATAGCTAACTCGTTAACGAACAAATGCATTCACTTCTTCCTCTTATCCTATCCCTATCTTGGTAGAATGTGTTCTTGTGGATTTATTTGGGTAGAGCTCATGATAGAAGTTAGTATCCTTTGGTTGGTTTCATTGTGTGACATGAGCAAGGGTGTTATGATGCTTTTATCTATCACTATCTAAAAAAAGTACTGCACTGAACACAACAATTCAAAATATGGGAATTCAGGACTAACTTTTGATAAAACATGTATACTTTCTAGGAGCCATTAGAGGCATGAGTGTTGTGTAAAGGACAGCATAGGAGCATGGTGATTGGATGGGCATGTCATTGCGTATGCTATTTAAGGTATGTATTTAAGAACGAATTGTGACATTGGGTGTGCTTGGTGTTGTTATAACTAAAAGGTCTGTCCAGGATTTGGTGTCTAAGACACCAGAGGGCATCATATGGAATAACATGGGTGAGTGATGCATTTTTTGAAAATGGAATATGCATTTTATTTCATATGACGTCTCCTGGTGTCTTGGACACCCTCCTAGACACCAAATCCTGGACAGGACATCCTATTTCCTGTTATAATGCAATTAATATGAAGAATTGACTTTCGATTAGGGATTACACCCTCTACTGTATATGCACATCACCACTAGAGTCAAAAGGACAAGTATGTAGAGGAGAAAATTAGGAGTCTAATACAGGAGGTGGATTTACTGAGAATTGAGATGCAGATGTGGAACCAGAGAGCAGTTCCCATGGACAGGCCAACGGATCTTGGTCTAGCTTCTTGTGAGGTAAATTTGAATAGTTTATATTCATATCATTTTTTTTATATAAAAATATAGACTTAAAACTTACTAATTACAATTATATTTATGATTTTTTCAGCTTGTTGTCAACCTGGATGACACATGCATATTATTACATAAGATGGGGAATGGCCAAGTGGTTGCAAAAGGTCGAGTGATAGATAAATATCCTAAAATCTTGGTGAACGAGAAGCCTATTAGATCCAGGGCTTGAAAAGTATGAGTGGAACAGGTCATTGTTGAAGACGTGCTACTCTACCGGCGTGATGGGACTCTTGATAGTGTTTATTTATTTGGAGACGTAATTGTTTAGTCATATGAGTTCATCCAACCAAACCATCAATGACTTTTGGTGCAGGCAATCACTTCTTATCCCTTCTTACTTAGTTAATGTACTTACAATGAATTTAAGATTGTTATTTTATTTTAGAAGTAACTAAAAAATACATGATTATTAGTTAGGTGCATGGGTTGTTAGTCTTTGGTTATATTGGCATAGTCGTCCATAACACTAATAGCCTATGGAGATTTTGGAAGTAACCAAGATATAGAGTTTCCATTGTGAATTATATGCTTTTAATAGTTTCTGAGTATTTCCATTGTGATCTTATGTTCTTTTTATGAAAGGAAAATATGATTTCACCTCCATATCTTCTTCCAAAAGTTCCAAATTAGGATTGTAGGATAAAACAACAATTTGATTGGAATCTCTTCTGTTTGAAGGTTTTGATTCTAATCCAATAGTCAACTATTTCGTTATTTTTACTGCCATTTTTGTTATTTTTTTATTTATTAATAAAAATAGTAACTATTTTAAAAAATTTCTCCTTCAAACTTCAGCTGTAGGGCTTCTTCCATTACAGTTTTCGTAAGCTATCAATCTACTCTCGTTCTTGCAAACACAAGAAACGCAAGATCTTTGATTTCAGACATGTATTCCAAAGCCATTCTTCAATCCTAATGTCTCTTGCCAATGTCAAAAACCCTTCTTTTTTCTTTTCTTTTCTCCTTTTGTGCAGTTGGATTAGATGCTCTGTGTGTTCTTTGAAGGTCTGGTTTAGTTTTATAATTCTTGCGTTTCCATCTAAGCAAGAGTCTAACTCTTCGGGGTTTAAGATTAATTACATGATTTGATGCACACATCTAAATTTAATTCTCTGTACTTGTGCATTTCCAGTATTGAAATTGCAAATTGCGTGGTCTTGGATCTTTTGCTCCAATTTTGGATGCTTTAAACATTGTTTTGATGTTTGCATTTGTTTGCTTGTTCTTTTATTTTCTTTTCCCAACGTAGATATTATACTGGGATTTCTTGAGGCTGCCAATTGAAGATGATATTCAGATCAAAGATTAAATGGGTTGGGTTGTCGGGCTCCTGTTATCGGTGTCGTCCTTGTTGGTGCACCTTTTTCTTGCCAGGTACTCGACAGCTGAGCTTGTACAATACAGTGCAATGGTCGGTCTTAGTGACTAAATTTGGGAAACAAATAGATTTTCATCTTACCCGCTTCTGTGTCAGTGTTTGCTTAGTGTTTTTTACAGTTAGTTGGTGAATTGGGGTTTCTAATTTTTCTTCTTGTTCCATTTTTGTCGTTGTTGCAGAGCATTAGGTATAGAAAGTTATGGGGGGGGCTGTGAAGTATCTGCAGTCATTGCAGCCATATGCTAGTCCGAGAAGCAAACAATTTGGCAATGCGTGCTTAAATGCAAAGTATTCTTTTCTTTTTGTTTATTTTTATGGAAAAATGCAGAAGTACCTTGGTTCAACTAAATATCAAATGTTTAAATTGATGAAATTTAGTTATTATTGTGGCAATTTAGATTTGGGGCTTGTTACTAGCATGTCTGTTTGATCTTTAGTTGCATGGCCATTGGTACATATCGCTTTGGGAAGCTCTCACACAACCTTGGCAAGGATTTGCCTATAGAAATATATACAATGTTAAAGGTCAACACAAATTTAACTCATACGTACAAGGGTTCACAAATTGGCTTGATTTCACAAAGGATTTGACTTAAAATTCAAACATTCAAGATTTGCAAGACAATGGGGTTTACTCTCCTATTTATAGAATAAAAAACCCTATTTTTGAAAACTCTATGTCTTTTTTCCAGTAGTAAAAAAAAACTAGCTATTTGGAAAAGGTTTCCATAAATATATTTTTCACTTTTTGCTTCTTAAGATCAATCCTAGAACACCTAGGATCGAACTTAGGTGTTTCTGAGCAAAATCCAGGGTTTTTGCATTCTATGATTGGTTCTAAACTTTTTTTTTCAAGTCATTTTTTAATAGAGCTCATTGAGCTAATCATTTTGAGTACTTATGGATCCCGAGCGGACATCGGAATAAAAAGTTATGACCATTTGAAGTTTTTTTTAAACCAATTTTGATCTTCTAATGGTGTAATTATTGTGGAACCTTCTTAAGGTTTGGGTAACTCATTTCTAGGTCATTCTAGGTCCATCTATGGTCAAGTTCACATCTACACCCACTTACCAACCTTTACCTTTTGAGTTTACCCTTGGAATCTATTATTGACTTCTTGAAGTGACTTTGTACTAAAGCTTAAAACATCTCAAGTTTTTCAATGAGGATTGTAGTATTTTGTGCTTCTTGACATGAAGCTTCTTCATCTTTGACTTGGACTTATATAACTTATAAATTTACAAATACAATCATTGTAAGACCAAGTACATAACCACAACATGCATGTACTGATACAAGTTTTTAGAATGAAATGACAATACATAATTTATACCTAACAAAAAGGTCCTCCAACGGATCTATTAAAGTGATAAAAAAAAATAACCGTTTTGAAAATATCCAATGAGATATCTTTCAATTTATGAAAAGAGCTCATCGAGCCGCTTGTTTTGAGTACTTATGGGTCATGAATTGACATATGGATCAAAAGTTAGAGCCATGTTAAGTTGAGCAAATTTTTACTGTTCTGCACTTTTTTATTTTACTTAATTTTTGTCTATTTAGCTCATCATTGGTTCAAATTTTTTTCATCGTTTTCTAGGATTCGGATATGTCCATTCTAAGTCTATTGATTCATAGGTCTATACCCAAACACCTAACCTTACCACATACCAATATTTATCTTTGGATTTAATTTTGAATATCACAGTTGATTTCTTGAGACTGCATGTCCTTGGAGCTTGAGATTTCTTGAGGCCTTCAATGTGCCTTGAGTCTCTTGTAGCTTGGTGGTCTTCCTCTTTGAATTTTGACTTGAAGCATTTTCCCGAACTTGTTTTGGACTTACATAATTTTCTGTAATTTATGCTATCCAAAACACTAACCACACATTACATGTATAGTTTTGGAATGAAATTGACAAATTGCAAAATACCTAACAATTAGTTTTAGACATGAATGGCCAAGAGTGAAACTAGTTGGTTTCAATATGAGTTTTGATAAACCCAAATAAAATTTAATGGCACAAACCCAAATCCTAACAGGTACGACTTAACTCACTTGAACATGCGCTTTATGATTTGGTTAAAGTTACAAATTCTAACCAAAATTGGAATCAGGTCATTATTCTCAAACAAAATCTTTGCACTTGAGTGGACCCAACTCGACAATTTATTGGAGAGACCCCTTTTAATATTATGAGATATATATAAATTTGTATGTCCTACCATGTCCTACAGACAAAGGTTGGGTGCATAGAAAGCGGATTTACTGGAGTGACCCTCAAGCACCAGGGCGCTGGGTGACACTAGGGCATAAAAAGTTACGAAAACACCCACATCCGCTTTCAGGTGCATAGGATGAAAACTGTAAAAAAAGTTTTCAAATGAAAAAAAAGGTAACTGTTAAAATGCAACGGGGATTTGGTGCATCCCCTTAAAATACGACTAAGGTCCTCCCTGCACGCCAAATCCTAGGGGATAAATGGGGGGGCATATGGTTAAAACAGTTAAAAAAAATGTTCAAATGAACAATTGCTCTTTATTTAAAAGAGGCACAAAATTCAAAATATCATCACATGTCAGTGATGGAGAATTGGGAATGCAATGCTTAAAAAAAATCAGGCCCATAGTTTTCAAAAAAATTATGGTCCTATACACACAATAACAAATACGTTTACTCCATTTACGGAAGAACAACTAAAAAATGACTGAAAGTTCCTTTGATATATTATTTTTAATTTTTTTAAATGTATTTACTTTATTCTCTTGAATTTTATTATCTTATTAGTTTTCTATTTATTGAAAATTTCTAACCCACATATTTATATATAAAAAATACATTCTAAACCACATTGCCAGTGCGAATTTGCACGGGTTCACAACTAGTTATGGGAGAAAATGGGGGTTTGAAGAGGTAATTGATTTTTCAAGGAAAAGAAATGGGGTGTTTGAGAGGGTATGCGTGTGGTTTTAGTGGAGGAGAGGGGAAATTGAGGGTGGTGTCGTATAGATGATAAAGGGTGGCACCTGTTGGTTTCAATATGAGTTTTGATAAACCTGAAGAAAATTTGATTGCACAAACCCAAATCCTAACCAGTCTGACCTAACCCACTTGAACATGCACTTTGTGATTTGGTTCAAGTTACAAATTCTAACCAAAATTGGAATCAGGTCATTATTCTCAACCAAAATCTTTGAACCTGAGTGGACCCAACTCGACAATTTATTGGAGAGACCCCTTTTAATATTATGAGATATATATAAATTTGTATGTCCTA
>JAOXJP010047883.1:0-30418 GCA_025762735.1 Platanus orientalis
AATCTTCCAAAACAGTAAACCTTCTTGATCAAACTCTCTCTTGAAAAGTCTCTAGCTTCAGTCCAATCAATACCAAAGAAGACCCTTGTAGCAGAGGTATATGTAGATAGGCAACCGAAGTATATAGGATGTAATCTTGAAGAAATCACACCAAAAAATATTTCTCACAGGCTGGCCAAATGGTGTATGCCCTCTTGGGTTTATAGAGAAACACCTAAAATCACAAAGGGGAAAGTAACCAAGGTCTGCCACAGGTATGGGATATGAATCCCTTTGAAATCACCACTTAAGCAAGCAAAACCTTGCTGTTATGAAAATTTGGGCAGGTTTTGATCTGGCCGTATGGTGATCTGAGATGGGTTTTAGGTTTTGAGTACCCAAAACAATATGAGTGGTAGAAGGGGTTCTGCTGCAGGTTTCTAAGATGTATACCCTTTATGAAATCACAAAAAAAGGAAATAAGAGGCTGCTGGTCAGAATCTGGGTAGGGTGTTTAGGGATTTCAAGAACTTGGTTTAGGGTTTTGTAAGAGAATTAATAGGGCAGCAGGTAGGGATGGTGAAGGTGAAGGTTTAGATTCAAAAAGATAATAAAGGGGAAGAGATAAGGTGGCCGGCAGTCTTAGGGAGGAAGAAGGGTGGGTTTAGAAGATAGGTTTATGGGTTTCTTGGAGTGTCTTGGTTCTTCTTCTTCAGGTTTTAGTAAGGTGGAGTAACTGAATGGTGTAGGGAGGGGTTTAGATGAAAGGAAAGCTAGGGGATGTGGGAGGATGGTGATTGGTTGCTATGGAGGGGTTTGTAGATGAAGATGGTTGAAGATGATGGTGGTTGGGAGTTGATGGAGATGGTTAATGGACTGTGGGCAGCAAGAAATATATCAAGAAAACCAGTGAAAGATCATGGAAGAAGAAGATGATGATGGAGACGGAGATGTGAATGATGAAGGGATAAATACCTGAGGAAATCACCAACCTCAAACAAGATAAATCACCAACTCTTGCTCCTTGTAGGTAGACCAAGGAAAACTTCAACCAAGCACCAGCCAAGGAAGACACTTTCAGTAATTGAGAAATGTTATGGAGACCCCCACCCCCCATGTGCATGTGCAGACATTTTTCACCTATTTCGACTTGCAGGGATAATTTTATAGTCATGAATCACAAGCCTCCTCATCCTTCTAGGATAAAAAATGACAGTAACTACCTACAAAAGGTCAAATCCTAGTTCTCAATCTCAAATAATCTGTCTTCTTGGCCTGTTCCACTCCTCCTTCATCCAGCCGTATTCTTCTTCCTCCTCCTTTAGGCCCAGGTTTGCAGTTCTATCCTCATCCCCTCCTCCCTTTCATGGTTCCAGTAAATCTCATCGCTACCTGTGTCTTTTGTTCGTATGGAGTTCATATTTGAAAGAAAGCATTTCAAAAAAGTGGTATACCAGGAATCCCTAGTAACCAAAATCACTAAAGTAGGCAAAGGTACTATCACTCTGAATCTGGCTGCGGTGGATTGGGTTTGCGAATTTCTTCTGACAGCTTGCAATCTGAAAAATGTCCAGCCACTCTGGAGGAAATTACGGGAGTCAAATAGAACCCTTTTGGCTGAAGTGTGACAAAATACAAGGGGACGGTTTATCGCCCTTTGAGCTTTGCAAGGTAGTAACAACCGTGCCCTTCTCTGTATCCCCTGCGGCAAGCATGCATCTGGGTGGAGTGGTGTCTCCTCCTTCCTCAGAGCAACTGATACGGTGAAAAGGGCCTATCCCTATGCCCCTAAAATCAATGAAAACCCCTGGGCCAAAAACCCTAGTTTGCATCCTTGGAATAGGTCTGCACACTCAGGTCTCCCTGGCCCTTTTGGCTTGCTGGATAAGACCATCATCTGGGAAGAGTTTTGCTCTAAGGCGGATTGAGAATTATCATGAGTGTGCGAAGTTGAAGGCCCCTTACAAAACTGGTTTAAAGCCCTCGACATTCTCCAATATGTATTGAGGCATAGAATCACCGTCTACCCCTTTGACAGCCATAAGGCCATTCTCTACAACCTTCCAACACCCTCAGAGGAGTCGATCCTACTGCTAAAAACCCTACCCATCACCATCTCACAGTGGCATCCATCTTGCAACAAGGTTGATACCAAGACCCCCAATTGTTGGCTTGGCCTATGCGGACTAGCCTTTCATTTATGGAATGCGAAGGTCTTTGAGGTGACTGGCGGTATCTGTGGAGGGTTACTTAAAAGTATCAGAGGCTACCCTCCATCTACTAGACCTGACCAAGGCCAGGATCCTGGTGGATTTGAAGAACAAGGCGGTGATTCCCCGTGTTATCTATCTATGTGAGGGGGGCACAACTCATCAAATATGGGTGATGGCTATCGAAATGGATTGTAAGGAAAATTTTGCTTCTCCACTTGCATTCATCGGAGATGAGGATTTCTTTCCTCTGGCGTCGGTGACCCAAACCAAACCACAACCTTTGCCTGAAGTTGAAGACAACGTAAAAGGTGGATGGACACAGGACACATGTCGTTCGAAACAAACAAACAAAAAATCCAAGCTTGTGGGTCCCTCAGTGATAGCTGTAAAACACTTCCCAGGTATAAAGAGTTCAAAGCTTAATTCAAAATTAAAAAACAAAGGCCCTATTATCAAGAATGGGCCTATTAACAATAACCCAAATGGGCCCTTGGAGGCCTGTGGGAAGTGGAAGGTCCACGATCAAAACTGTAATGGCCTTTTTGAAAATGGACCACAGGCGGCCCACAATCCAACACCTCCTCCTACCAGCCCTAGGGCCAATAGATATAGGGGCCTACCTAATCCCTCCCAGAGTGTTCCATTAGGGTTCGCAAACGATGCATTGGCGTGTGTATCGGGCAAGAAGGAATGGAGACCTATATGCAACACGACGGCTCAGGATTCTAAGAATTTGAGGAATGCCGATTCAATTCAAAGCAAGTCAATCCTTGGGAAGTTTAATCCGACTACAGAAGGTAGTGCTGGTAGGAATGAGGGCCTAGGTATCCCTTCTCCAAAAATTCAAGAACCTTGGTCGAAAGATGCCAGGAAATCTAGCAATCCATTTATCTCTGATCGTCCCAATCCTTCCAAATCGAACCCTTGTTTCTGTAGGGGTTCTAGTGATGATGAAGATAGCTCGGACAAGGACTCTGTTGGCTCTGCTTCATGTTCTTCATCGGGTATTGCAAGTATTGAGTTCCAAAGGCATCATACTAGGCTGGACGAACTAGTAGAAGATCCCCACCAAGTGACAACCTCTATCTTCGATTCGGATGAGGTTGTACCTCTTTCTCTCCCCGCTGAAACTCCTAGCCATGTTGCGGATGATGATATTTTTGTAGAGAAGTTTCCCTCTGAGTTGCCTAAACCGAAACCCCTTTTTTCTCCGAAAAGTTCAATGTCACATGCTTATTCAGCTATTGTTGGAATTGCCCTCCCAAACTCAGAGCTCATGTCGAATGGTCTCCCCCCCCCCCCAAGTACTCCTCACCTTCTCCCCTCTCATTCCTATGATTTAAATCCTATTAATGCATCTCCCTCCCGTCACTCATTTTCTTCTAATCATATTCACAACCTACCTCTTTGTCGGTCCCCCTCCCTGAATAAAAAACTTCCTTCGTCATCGTCCTCTGTTTGTTTTCCTCCTAATCCATTTATGCAGGAGATTGGTATATCAAATGAGATTTCTGCCACCCCTTCTTTGCTAGAAGCATTTATGGGTTTTGTGATGGACCTAATGATGGAGAGGGTGTCCAATATGATTTTGGAGAGATGTCTACAAGTGTGAAGGGAGATTATGAATCGGAAGATTAGTTACAAATCCCCTACAATACCCCAACCTCCTCAGGAAATGGACAGGGAACAGGCCTTAGAGGGACAATCGACCATTAAGTCTCAAGTTTAAAATGAGGAGTACGAATTGGACTGCCTGGAAAATAAACTTGGTATCTTATCCACTCCTCTGCAAAATAACGGTTTGCAGAGAAGCAGAAGATTTGAGTTGGCCAATTTATCATCTGGAATTAATTATGACATCTATTCAGGGTCTAAAGGGACACGTCCAAAAAGAGGTTCTAGGAATAGGGGTACCAAATGTTGTCAATGAAGATTATGGCATGGAATGTAAGAGGCTTGGGGAGTGCCAGAAAAAGGGTACTCATCAAAGATACTATCAAAAAGGTTAGAATTGATATAGTGATGATTCAAGAAACCAAACTTGAAGTTGTGGACCAAAAATGGGTGTGGAGTATTTGGAGTTCCTGAAATAAGAATTGGGCCTATCTTCCATCATTTGGTGCTTCGGGTGGCCAACTCATTATTTGGAAGGGTGAGATATTTGAGCAATTAGATATTTTACCAGTGGCATGCACTCTCTCAATCAAGTTTAAAAACAAAGAAAATGGAGTCATTTGGTGTCTAACTTAGAACCACCAGATCTATGAGAGGATTCAATGACTTCATAAATACCAATGCTCTTATTGACTGCCCCCTTGCCAATGCCAAATTCACATGATCCATCTTCCAAAAGAATCCAGTTTGTAGCAGATTGAACAGATTTTTATACACTCAAGATTGGGAATCCTCTTTTGGAATTCCCTCCCAATGCTCCTTGCCAAGGACTACTTCTGACCACTCTCCTATTTTATTACATCATCCAAATTTTGGGAGAGGTCCTTCCCCATTCAGATTTGAGAATATGTGGTTATCACACCCTCAATTCAAGGAAATGGAAACAGATTAGTGGGGCAAAAAGCATACTTCTGGATGGCAGGGATTCTCCTTATGACAAAATTGCAACATTTAAAAGGAAGGCTTAAGGGTTGGAATAAAGAGATATTTAACATCATTGAGGAAAAGAAGAACAAGATCACTTTGGACTTGGAATGGCTGGACCGAATTGAGGAGGATAAAGTTCTAAATCAGGAGGAAGGGGACGAAAGAAGAAGGCTCAAACTTCAATATAAAAAGATGTTAAGGGATAAGGAAATTAAATGGAAACAAAAGGCAAAGTACAGATGGTTCAAGGAAGTTGATGGCAACATTAAATTTTTTCACATGATGGTTAATGCTAGATGCATCAAGAATCAAGTATCCAAAATATCTTGGAATGAAGCCATTCATGAAAACCCAGAGATGATTGAAAATGCATTTACCCATCACTTTACAAACCTATACTCCACTTCCCCTAATCCTTGTAGGAGAATGGATGGGTTGGTATGGGAATCCATCTCGATGTCAGAGGCTGAGATGCTTGAAAAACAATTTTTAGAAGAAGAAATTCACATGGACATTACAGAAATGGATGGTGAAAAGTCCCCGGGTCCGGATGGATTCACATTGGCATTCTATAAACCATGTTGGGATGTGATTAAGCATGACCTGATGTTGGTTTTCAGCGAATTCCATGAAAGGGGAACTCTCAACATGAGTATGAACTCTACATTCATTGCTCTCATCCCCAAAAAAGATGGCATTCTCTCTCCCAAGGATTTTTGGCCTATAAGTTTAATCAGTAGCGTTTATAAAATCATAGCAAAGGTCTTATCCAAGAGGATGTGTGAAGTAATGGCAAAAATCACCTCAGATGCTCAAGGAGCCTTTATCAAAGACAAACAGATTCTCGATGAAATATTCATTGCTAATGAGTGTGTGGAAGAAATGAAAGTCAGGAATAGAAAAGGTATTGTATGCAAGGTGTACTTGAAAAAATCATATGACCACGTAAATTAAGACTTTTTGGACTATATATTGGAGCTTAAAGGTCTTGGGCAGAGGTGGAGGAAATGGATTCGGGGATGCATATCATCAGTTCATTATGCCATTCTTATAAACGAGACATCTAAAGGATTCTTCGCGGCCAAAAAAGGGCTTAGACAGGGGGATCCACTATCTACACTCCTTTTCACGTTGGTGGTTAACATCCTTAACAAAATGATTCAGAGAGCAGATGAGAAATGTAAAAGGCTTCAAAATGGGTAATGGTCCGGTCTTAGTATCTCCTCTCCAATTCGGAGATGACACCATTCTTTTTTGTGAGGCATCCCAGGAGCAGGAACACAGCAAATCTTAGAATGATCCTTTTAAGCTTTGAACGCATCTCTAGCATGAGAGTGAATATGGAAAAGTCCAAACAAGCAGGTCTAAACTTGGATGGCAGGGAACTAGAATTCTATGCAAGATTTCTAGGATGTGAACAGGAGGTCTGCCTAATTAAATACCTTGGCCTTCCATTAGGAGGCAACCCAAGAGTCTTCTTTTTTTGGCAACCAGTGTTAGAGAAGATGTCCAAGAGATTGGGTGCATGGAAAATGAACTACTTAGATTAGGGGGGTGAATTGCATTGATCAAATCAACTCTGTCAAATTTGCCAACTTACTATATGTCCATCTTCAAGGCCCCCTCCAAAATAATCAAGGCCATTGAAAAAATGCAAAGAGACTTTCTATGGGAACTGGGCGAGAACAAAAAGGATCATCTCTTGAATTGGGAAACAGTGTGTAAGCCAATGGACAAAGGTGGTTTAGGTTTGGGTAATCTGTCTTTAAGAAATGATGCAATACTTGCTAAATGGCTAAGGAGATTCCCTATGGAAAATGGAAGTATGTGGCACTCAACAATTATGGCGAAATATGGATTACACATCGGCGGATGGGATGCCAAAATGGGTGAACGGGTCCTTAATACATGCCCCTGGAAGCACATCAGTAGAATTTACTCACGTTTCTCTTCATTCTTCAGATACGAGGCTGGAAGAGGGGATAGAATCAAGTTTTGGGAGGACAAATGGTGGGGAGAGACGACTCTTGCATCAAAATATCCTAGGATCTATTCAATCTCTACCAAAAAAGGGTTACCAATTTCCTGCTTCTACTCCTCTCCACTCCCTTCCTCGAGTTTAGCATGAGATCTTAGTCTGCATAGAGGACTAAGAGATTTCGAAATGGAAGAGATGTCTCTGCTGATTCATTCCCTTTTAGACATTTTTATTGACCCATCATCTTCTAATTCTAGAGTTTGGTCCTTAACCTCAAGTGGTCTTTTCTCCCCTTCTTCATTTCAGAATTTACTTATAAACCATCTTCTAAACCCCATCCTCCCATCGGTCTCGTCCACTTTCCCTTCAAATCTCATTTGGAAATCCAATGGACCACCTCAGATTAAGCTTTGTGTTGGGAGGTAACTCACAAATGTATCAACACACGTGCCATGCTACAACAGAAAAGAAAGTGATGGTGCCTCCTTCCTCATATTTGTCAACTATGTCATTGTGATGGTAAATCGACAAATCACATATTCATACATTACCCATATGCACAGGATATCTGGTGGTATTTCATTAGAATCTTTGGGGTATCATTTGTATTCCCAAAGGCAATGATGGAGCTTTTCAATCAATGGCATGTCGGTAGGTTACACAAAACGAGCAAAAAGGTATGGCAATATTTGCCTATTGTTATTGTTTGGTCTCTCTGGGAAGAAAGGAATCGGCAGACTTTTCAAGATAAAAGGCGATCCACTCACCAATTGATCGTATATCCATCCGGTTGGCACATTGGGCGTTGGAAGATCAATGCTTCAAAGGTGTTTCTATGGATAGTTTGCTTAGACATCTTCCTATTGTCATTGACTCCTATCCTCAAGTGATGCAACAGTGGTCACCTCCGAATGAAAACATTGTGAAGTTGAATTTTGATGGGTGCTCCATTGGAAATCCGGGTCTATCAAGTACAGGGGGATCATTATTTGTCTCATTAATACAACACAGTATAGTATACTTGGGTCCATTGGAGCAAGGGGATTCACTTACAGCAGAACTAAAGGCGTTACTATTCGATTTGAGGCTAATCCACTCCAAAAGGTTAACAGACCACATCATTGAGGTGAAAGGCGACCCAACCATGGTTATTGATTGGTTGAGGAGTGACCAGGGTGGCCCGTGGAGACTATCCCATACAATTAAGGAAGCAATTTTCTTGGCATCCTCTTTGAATATCTCATTCAAGTGGATCCCTAGATAAGCCAATGCAATTGCGGATGGTCTAGCTAAGAGGGGGGTTCAAAAAGAGAGTACTTTTGTGGGTAGCCTAGATGAGGAAATGATATTATAGCTTTGTATCCATTAGGGAGTCTCTCTAATATTACTTTCAACCCATGACATGGGGCTTTTTGTATCTCTCTCTTATCTTTCTTCTTAATACAAATCACATTATTCAGCAAAAAAAAAAAAAGGCAATCCCTCCAAATCACGAGTCCACCAACCTGAAATAAGCTCATAGAAACTAGGAAATACTAAGATGGGAGAAAGAAACTCCAAACCAAGTGCACCATGGCACAATGAACAAATAGATGATCCACTAATTCCTCCTCCATCAGGCAAAGAACACATCCATTAGCCAAATTTCAACCCCTACTCTGCAAATGATCAAGGGTTAGAATTCTATCCAGATATGCATTCCACGTAAAAAAGGACACTTTTGATGAGATGTCCGAGATCCAATTGTAAGGGAACGAATGAGCACTATACCCATCCAACTCCAAGTATAAGGACTTAGAAGCATGGTTATCAGGATCCCAATCCGGATCGTAGGATCGTACAATCCTAAATCGTCCGAACGATCCGACTCACTCCCAAAATCATAAGGTTGCAGGATCTCTATAGGATCCCACCCAAGATCGTGGGATCACATAGGATCGTGATCCCACAACGATCTTAACTGATCCTACATATTGTGCTCCTGGGCATTTTTTTCATTGGGTTAATGAAACAAACCTTTAGGCTTTTAAGCCTAACTTAATAAAAAACCGCTTTTTACAAACCCACAAGCCTTTTGGGCCCTTTTTTTTTTAAATCTTCACAACCAAAAAACCCTAGCTCCAAATCATTTGAGACCTTGTAGTGGTAACTGAAAACTAAATCATTTGAAGTTCATAACGTTAGTGACGATAATAATGTGAGCTTGAAAATGCATTAAGAGATTTTGACGATTTTCCCATGGATGATGTGGGTGCTAGCAATGACATTGATGAGGATGTTGATGACGAAAGACACTTTGAAGAAAACATTGAACTCAATAATAAATAACTTAATTTGAATGATTGAATATTCATCTTTATTTATGTTTATATTGTTATTACCCTAGCGGAAATGGAATCATTTAGTATGAATTCGCTTAGTTATTTTAATATGTTTTGTTATTGTGGTGTTGGAACTTTGAAAACATTGTAATTTAGTACTTGGTAGCTAACTAATTAACTTTTGGATAAATTTTTTGACAGGTAAACATTAGTGGTTAATTTATTAGTAGGTGAAGACGGGTTTTGAACCCAAGTCTATGGTACGACACCCACAAACTTTACTAACTTGGCAAGCTGGCATCTTCAATTTGTATTGAAAAAAGTACAATATTTTTTTAGTTAGTAAAGATGTAGAGTATAGAAGTCACATTGTATTAAATTATATTCATTTTTCTTTAATGATTTTAATGATTCTTTAACATATACTATATTACTGGTGATTTTCCACTTTATTTTTTTATGGAAACTAGAATCTTACGATTCTCAATCCGATCCTACGATCCAATCCATGAGACCCCTCATCGATCCTACATAGGATCTCGATTTCAACAACCTAGCTTAGAAGTGAATTTTCCTTTTCTAGAGATAACCCGATCCCAACCATCCTCCAAGGTAGGATCCGACTTCATACCTTCAAGTAAACACAGCATCCTATAAAACTCATCCATCTCCCAATTATTTAAATTTCTACGAAGGCAAGATCTCCAGATATTGCCCATACCATCAAAAGAATCCACTACTAACCCCTAGGATCAACAGCTAAAGACTAAAGGATCCTGAACGACTCCTTGAAAGAAGTTTCACCCACCCATCTATCCTCCCAAATCTAATGTCCAACCGGACCCTAAGTTGAAATGAATAAATTTCTAGAAAACATCCCTCACCTTCTGGATGGATTTCCAAATAACAAGGCCATTCCGAACCCGCACCTCATTGGCCTCCTACCCTGAATATTCCACAAATCTAGCAACCACAACACCACGCCAAAGACTATCATTTTGATTCCCAAACCTCCACAACCATTTAGTCGGTAACGCCCTATAACGGTCTCTAATTGATTTCAAGTCAAGACCACTACAAGACAAAGGTTTGCATATAATATTCTCATCTACAAGATGATACCGTTGATGCTCATCCGAGTCGTTCCATAAAAAGTTTCAGAATTTAACCTCAATTCTTTTAGCCACTGACCCAAGGATTGTGAGAAGGGACAAATAATAGTTAGGGATGGGTGCAAGGGTGGATTTTAACAAGATCAATCTACCCCCTTTTGACAAGAGATCCACCTTCCAAGAGTCTAACCTTAATGAGATTCTTTCAATGATCGGCTCCCACACCACCTTGGACTTGAAACTAGTCCCTAACGTCATCCCTAGTTAAGACGATGACATAAAACCAATTTTATAGACCTTATATAAGATTTTGTGGATAACTAGAGCATCTTCGAATCAGATTATAAAAGACATTGTATAGAAACATCATCTTTGAATCTTTGTTATTGGAATGGAATAAAATCAATACTAAATTCATTCTTTCTTGCTACAAAAGCAATGTTAAATCCTATAGAAAAATGTTTATTCAATGCCAATAACATAATGTCTGCATTAAAATTTTTGATTTTTGAATTGCTTCCCCTAAACGCTTTTACTTGCTTCCCAAACGCTAACATGGGGAAACCAAATCGAATTGGCTTCCTAAACAAGCTTCCCAGGAAGTGAGCTTCACACTCTAGGTCAAACTTCCCTGCAATTATGGTTCCATGTCAATGGACCCTTGGAGGCATACTTACACAATTATCTACTCTAGATCAAGCTAGAGTTATTAACATCTTCCATTAGCCTATTCATCAAAATGAAAACAACTGAACTTAGTAATCACATCATGCATAATCGTTTCACAGAAGGTGAAACCATGGGTTCTACAAATGAGGTAAGAAGAAACCTTCCCACACATCTCTTACACGTGCTATTGTATAAGAATACATTTGCTCAATGGAGTTTTAACCTAGTTTCATCTATAACAAACACAATATGCTATCAATCTTAATGCAACCGCAATAAAGAGGCCACTTTACGTACCTCCCCAAAAGAGAGAATGTTTCAAATGCATATAAATTATTTGATTTTATGGAAAATTTTCATGTAATAAGGCCAAGCCATGAAGGGGGTATTAGCAATTTATAGAAGTTTTAGGAGTTTTTTTATGTTTTTGTTAAGTTTATAGGAATGTTTAAGTGCTAGTAGTATAGCCCATGTCTAAGGGTATTTTTATATCTTTAATGGGCTGCTACATCAGGCGATGGGCCCCAAAAAGTGTTTGGTCGTCTAGCACATGGGTTGTCTTCTTGTGACTCTCAAAAGTCAACAATGGCCCCACATATTGAGTTAATCGACAGCCATAATAATCTCCAATATTTTGGAGATATTTTGAAGATCTTGAGGGGCCCACACAATGCCAAGTCGTGCAGCCTTATTTGAGTATAATTAGGATTATTTTTTTGAATCATGTGGGTCCCCAAAGATATGGTTGACAAACTAGCAAGAATCTCAATATTTTTTTAATCTTATCTTTTGGGAAAATTGTTTAGAATAGGAGATTTAGTCCAATTAAAATCCTAGGATTTAGGGATTATGATTTTATTTTCAAAAGATCTTGTAAGTCTATTTAAAGCTCATCTGATATCAATAAAGTCGTGAATTATGAATTAAAATTTGTGCTAAGTGTGTGTGTATAGAAAGTGGGTTGCGACCCATAGAATCTTTAGAGATTGAGTCGTGAACTCCCTCTCCTTCTCTCTCTTCCTTCCTTCTTCCACGAACAGGTAAACTCTATCACATCTACCTCTCTCTCTTCTCTTCTCTCTTACCTCTTCCCTTCTCTCTTACCTCTCCTCTTCTCTTTACTCTCTTATCTCTTCTATCTTTTTCTCCTCTTTTTTGTTTTTTCTGTCCCTTTCTTCACCTTGTTGTCTTCTTGTTTCAGACCCAAGAACAACTTATTTCAATCCCGGTTCCAATCATAAACCCACAACCAATAACCCTAAATCTATCCCACGAATCAGCCTTAAACTGGCCTGCTTTTTAGCCCAACGAGTTTCCCTTGTCAATCCCTATTTTGTCCCAGATTTAACCCATGATATTCACTCACTGTTTAGTCCAAAACAGTTCCCTACACAACTTTTTTTACACCTCTTTTTAGCTCGTTGTTAAGTCCATCAACAGTACCTAATTAGAGACTCAAACCCTTATAGAACATCTCTAATTCCCCACTGATTTGAAGTTCACAAACAGACCCATAATCCTCATTTAATCTATACCAAAACAAGACCCATATTAAGCAACTATTCCACCTTATAAACAGTCTTAAATCAGCCTGATGCAGCATACATGTAGAATAGTGAGTGTATCCACAGGAGATATGAATAAAATTATTAAAACAATAAAGAAAAATAAACAAGATTCCTACTTGCACAATTCTCATGCTAATTTCAAGTAGTTCTTAAGTTAGAGTCACATACATGAGTGGAATTAAGGATTACAAAGAAATAAACAAATAAAGACTTAAATTATATGTTCGAACACTAAGGCAAATTAGATAAAAGAAAAATTAGGGTTATGCCCAGAAAAATATTGTAACTGAAAATTTCCTCAAAATAGCCTAAATTAGGCCAACAGCAAGAAAAACAACCCAAATAACTCCAAGAATAGTCAGAGAGACCTAAAGATAGATTTAATAATATATTTAGGCAATCATAATATTTTATGAGTGATCTGTTTAGGTCTGGAATTTAAAAACTTAAATCCAGGCGATATGCCACAACTTGTCAAAAGTCGCTACTTTAAAAAATTTGAGGATAAAGCCAGATGAGAGAAATCAATACCCGATCTTGATGTAAAACACCTCATTGATGATATTGAGATTGATTGTAGTAAAGTTCCCAGATCAAAATGCCGGATTTGGGGATTTCCAAGAATTTCAAACTTTTCAGGCCTGAGGTATAAGTGTCTTGCTTATGAATACCTGTATGGGTATTTTTAAAATTTTAAAATTTTCAAAAGTGGGACCCACCCACTAGGGTCTCCCAAGAGTCCCGAAAAGGTTGATGAAAACCCTCCTAGCAAATCCTTAGCCGTTAAAGAGTAGAGAGTGATTTTGTAAAATTACTCTTGGATTGATGTTCACGCCTGACTTTGATACATCAACCTGGAAATTGATTTTGTGGAAGCTTTGTTAAAGAGGATTGTTGTATATAGGATTGCTTGAAAATTTAGAAGGCTCTGAAAAAATTGAAATACCAAAACCTGTTGAGGGGAAGAAGAGGTGTTCATTCCCATGAATCAGCTCATCAGGTCATATTCACGCCTAGTACTGTTTCAGCCCTGAAAATCTCTTTCAAAACTGTAGTTTTCTCAGATGTTTGACTTGGTGATGGATCGTCAAACACTAAGGAATGTCAGAAAAGTGCCGGATTGATCAAGAACTTGCTCAAGTGTAAGTAGTGATGATTCTCGTACAAAACCTCAGATTTTAGCAACAAAACAAAGTGTAAAAAATATTAAGGAGAAAAGAAGTGAAATAAGAACCTTTAACCCAAGGGAAGGGAGTGGTATCCACCACCAGCGTTAAACTAGGTAGGGGCCTAGTCGCACTCCAGGATTTTAGAATTCTTCAACCAGTGAACAAGGAGGAAGAAGAAGAGAGAAACGTGAGTGCCAAAATTCAAATATCATTCCATAAGCAATAAGTTTTGTCGTGGGCTGTATAAATAGAGTTTCACGGCTAGGGTTGTTTACATAAAATAGAAAGTGGACAAAAAACAATCCTTGTCTACTACTCTCATGACATAAATACCCCTAAATACAAATAATAATGAAAATACCCCTAAACAACTACTAAAGACAATACTACCCTCACAAGCATGTGTCCCCTTCCAACAAGAGACCTAAAGTAACATAAAATAAATAAATAAATAAACTCTAATGAAGCCACAGCATAGGCACATCTCTCATACGCCTCCTCTGGTAGACTTAGAACTCGCGCTTGGACCCGATGTTCTCATCAACTCTCCCCTCTTGGGAAAGAGTCACCTCTGACACTAAACGGCTGCGATACTGCTCCAGATATCAGGATCAAGGCGTTGCAACTTGCTCTCTGTCAGCCATGTACTGTCAATATCCGGTCGGATCCGATCGGCCCTTCTACTTTACGAGGTACCTTCGATAACCTCCCCGTCTAGTGAAAACAATCTGGTCCTCTAAAATTGCCTTAATCTCATCCCTGCAAGTAGTGGCTAGTGGAAGTGATGGCAAAGGCTGAGGGACTAATGTCTGTGAATCTGCAAAAGGCTTAAGATCAGGTATGGAATGGTCATGTTAGGGTACAAGGTCATCTACATTAAAAGTAGAGTTGATCCACAAATTAATCGAAATATCCAAAACATACGCATTAGATCCAATCATATTCAGAACTTTGTAAGGTCCTGAACTCCTCGCATGCAATTTCCGCATGACCCCAGAGGAGGCGCAAGAGAGATGTGCCTATGTTATCGCTTCATTAGAGCTTTTTTATTTATTTTATGTTATTTTATGTCTTTTGTTGAAGGGGGGCACATGTTTGAAAGGGTAGTATTGTCTTTACTAGTTGTTTAGGGGTATTTTCGTTATTATTTGTATTTAGGAGTATTTCTGTCATGAATAGTAGATAGGTGTTGTTTTTGTCCCCTTTCTATTTTTTGTAAACAACCCTAACTGTGAGACTCTATTTATAGAGCCCATGACCAGGCTTAATGCTTATGGAATGATATTTGAATTACGGCATTCACGTTTCTCTCTTCTTCCTCTTCCTTGTTCACAGGTTGAAGAACTCTAAAACCCTGGAATAGGACTAGGCCCTTACCTAATTTAACGCTAATGGTGGAGGCCACTCCCTCCCCTTGGGTTAAAGGTTCTTCTTCCACTTCTTTTCTCCTTTTTAATATTTTTTACATTTTGTTTTGTTGCTGAAATCTGAGGTTTTGTACGAGAATCATCACTACATACACTTGAACAAGTTCTCGATTAATCCGGCACTTCTCTGACACTCCTTAGTGCTGGACGATCCATCACCAAGTCAAACATTTGATAAAACTACAGTTTTGAAAGAAATTTTCAGAGCTGAAACAGTACTAGGCGTGAATATGATATGATGGGTTGATTCACAAGAATGAACACCTCTTCTTCCCCTCAACAGTTTTTGGTATTTCGATTTTTCTAGAGCTTTCTAAACTCTCAGGCAATCCTATATACAACAATCCTCTTTAGCAAAGCTTCAACAAAATCAATTTACAGGCTGATGTATCAAAGTCAGGCATGAACATCAGTCCAAGAGTAATTTTACGAAATCACTCTCTACTCTTTAACGGCTAAGGATTTGCTAGGAAGGTCTTCACCGATCTTTTCGGAACTCTTGGGCGACCCTAATGGGTGGGTCCCACTTTTGAAATTTTTAAAATTTTAAAAAATACCTATACAAGGTATTCAGAAGCAAGCAACACTTATTCCTCAGGCCTAAAAAGTTTGAAATTCTTGGAAATCCCTATATTCGGCACCTTGATCTGGGAAGTTTACTACAATCAATCTCAATATCATCAATGAGGTGTTCTACATCAAAATCGGGTATTGATTTCTCTCTTTGACTCTATCCTCAAATTTCTTAAAGTAGCGACTTTTGGCATGTTGTGGCATATCGCCTAGATCTGAGTTTTTAAATTCCTGAGCTAAACAGATCACCCATAAAATATTATGATTGCCTAAATATATTATTAAATCCATCTTTAGGTCTTTCTGATTATCCCTAGAGTTATTTGGGTTGTTTCCCTTGTTATTGGCCTAATTTAGGCTCTTTTAAGGAAATTTTCAGCTATAATATTTTTCTGGACATAACCCTAATTTTTTCATTCTCTAATTTGGCTTAATGTTCAAACATATTATTTAGGTTTTTATTTGGTTATTTATTTGTAATCCCTAATTCCACTCATACATGTGAATCTAACTTAAGAACTACTTGAAATTAGCATGAGATTTGTGCAAGTAGGGATCTTGTTTATTTTTCTTTATTGTTTTAATAATTTTATTCATATCTCTTGTGCACACACTTACTATCCTACATGCATACTACATCACAACCTACATTACAGTCTCATTTGACTCAACAAATCTACCCAGGTCTACCTCCACGTATAGTACACTCGTTGGGCTTTATCCTACATCAAATCTCCAATCATGTTATTTTCATATTTGAATTAATTTACAAACCAACCATTTTTTATGTGTTATATTTTGTGTAATAGTCATAGTTACCAAAGCAAGAAGCAATGTGAAAGCGAGGCTCAATAAATCCTTAGGAAACACAAAGCAAGAAATGAATAAAAAGCATATAAAGTGTGACTAGAAAGCAAATAGAGAAACAATTAGAAAGTGGTCTATTAAGTAAGTAAAGTGCAATTTAGAAGTAACTTCAAACAATTAGAAGGAAAATATATATATATATATATTGAAATGAATAGGAAAGAAGAAAAAAAATTATAATAGGTGAATATGTGATAACTAATAGGAAGTAAACAATAAGTTACAATCATAAATCACAAATACAGTACACTAAAGTGAATAAACTCAATAAAGTAATAAACAAACCTAAAAACTATACTATGCAAGCAATAAAAATTAATTTCATGAAATCCAAACCATTTTGTTATTAGTATGGCTAGTCATACCTTAGATTTTACCTTACATAACATTTTTTCTAAATAATTTGGCATATTTGAGTTAGACTATAGAAGACCCTGTATAAAAACCATCGAATTTAAATCTTTTTTATTTGATTGAAATAAAATAATATAAACAATAAAATCAACACTAAATCTCATAGAAAATATTTTATTCAATGTCAATACCATAGGGTTTATGTTAAATATAATTTAATTTTACTTATTTAATCACTTCCCAGTCGACTCTCTAGAGGCTTCCCCAATCACTTCAACATGCTATATTTCTTGACTATAATTTTTCTAAAGTTTAGTCTTTATTTGGTTTAATTTTATTTAGTCTCTAAGTTGGTTTGAAAGTCTTACTTCTAATGATAGGTCTTTAAGAAAGCAAAACTCCTGCCTTTGTCACTTTTCTCTGTCTTATTTTCAGGTCAAACCTTATTTGACTTGATTTTGGTATCATTGAGTGGCTATTTGTTGTTGTTGTTGTTGTTGAGTGGCTATTTGGTTACCTTTCCAACAAGTATAGTATCTTGTGAATCCAATGCAATTAAGCTAGTTATAGATAATAATTATCGAAAAAAGAAATAAAAAAGAAGCAAGTTATAGATAATACTGGCAGGGTATCAATTTGTGCCAACGTTTATTTGTTTTAAATATAGAAGAGATGGAGTGGCATTAAAAATATTAAAACAAAAAACAAAAAAAGTTGATAGTGAACATAGATATTGCTCTGACATATAGGTTTGGTGGAGATTCCAACGCTTTCTTTCTTGAAGATAATGATGCTTTCAAGGCCTCTGGGTGCTGATTCTTAGAGACCATTGGTGCTAATTTAATGAGTAATCTTCTTTGACTATTGGTGTTAATTCCAGTGCATTCATCATCTCCCTCTCTATTCTCTTCTCTACATTGTCACCCTACTGAATTCCATTACCATCTACCTTCATACTGATTTTCATATTTTCTCATTCAAAATTCAGCTTAAATCCCTATAACCAATTTCACTAATGCATCAATCCACCTTCTAATTTTTAATTTCAATTGCCTATTGTTATATGCACTCCGAAAGGAAAGGAAGGGAAAGAGAGGTACGTCCTCTAGAATCACAAGCTGAAAGCAGAAGATGGATAAATTCTTCAAGATCAAATGTATTAATGAAACCAGTGGGAAACTTGTTTTATTTGACTCTATCTAGACCTGATATTTCTTATACCATATTTCAGTGAATTTATGCCAGAGATGAACACCACACTGACTTTGGCCAGGTTCTTCCAACCCGACCTTCGATTCTGAGGGATCATTCACCTATCTCAATACAGCCCCTTGCTACTAATTACTTGCCAAAATTTATTCAAAAAACTCTACACTGAGGAATCTATTTATTTACCAAAATATATATCTCATAGATCCATAACTCTTATTCCTATAAATCCCACAACTGGTGTTAGTTTCTATTGTTTTACATTCTCTCTTCCTTTGATAGTTCCCACATCATCGGCATCCACTGAAATAAAATGCCCATAGAAGAAGCAAGAGACTGGGCTTGTCTTATCAAATGGGAGATCCTACATTGACCTATACTATTAGAAGTGTCTAAGTACGTCATCCAATCGCTATAGCTAAATCTCCCTTCACAATAGAATGCCAAACCCCAAGTGATGAAATCAACTCATCAAGCCAAGCCAAATAATAATTTCTTAATCTCTGCAATGATAAAGTCCCCTATACCTGTGGGACCTTAGTATGCCTGGCCCTGGACTGCATTTCCCTAAGTCTCTCTAAAGATATCTCCAATACCAAAGGGGCCCAAATTCCCCAATGAACACCCATCACAATTGAGTTTGATAAAAGATTTTGGGGATCCAAAAACTAGAGATCACTGATTCATTAGGAGGAAAATCTGGTGATACTAATTCAATCCCTGATGATAGAGTCGACGGAGATTACTCGAAAGATGACCTAAGAAAATGGCCAATAAGCTGTTCTGATGATAATCTTATGGCCTAATCTGTCAACTCCTATCTTGGAAAAATATAATATTTCGCTCCTCCCTAATGGACCATAAGCCTATAATCAAGATATACCTCCAACGATGTTTGGTCCCTTTTACCAGAAAGAGCATAGTACCAAGACCCATAGCAAATCAAGAATGTCCTGAGGAAGTATGCAATTCAACCCAACAAGTCCAAGGAAAAGGATCAAGATTCCCATCACAAATTGGAAGGAACAATCATAATATTCATAAATCATAATATCTATACCTGGTAGAACATAAACTTTACTTCTAGGTCTTATTTTCTTAGGTTTAAAAATTTTCCGTTCTTAGTGTTTCCCTTGCAACCAATAAGAAAATCCTTTCACGTAGCAATTCAAGATATCTTCTCCAAGTTTTGCTCATAAAGGGGGATCATGCTATCCACAAAACAGATTTCAGGGCCCAAGCTCTCCAAGAAATTATGATTGGCATCTGAGTTCCCCTTGTCTTACTCTATCTCAAGCAAACACCTTAGCAAATAAAGACTCTCAATATCATGTTTTTATATAACTTGCACACAAACTCCACAATTCATTTAAATTTACATATCATAGAGATGACATGCGATTCTATCAGTTAATTCCTACTTACTGTCAACTGTTCATGAAATGCCCAGTGAACCATAATAACATTATTATAAAGGAAACCTATACATTATCCATAAGAGAAAATAAAAAAGGTAAACCTATAAACAATTTCATTCCCATGGTGATTGATATCTAACAGCAATAGGCATTTGAAACATGTCAGCAAAACAAAAATGCTGTCCCAATCCAGAGAAAAATAATATGTAAGTATAAATTTTAAATCTACCACTCACCAGTCCTTCAAGTGATGGATAAAAAAGCCCAACCCTTTTATATTACAATTTACTGGGGAAGGGGAGAAACAATTATTATTGCTAATCACATCATATTGCCGAATATTCATAATTTAAATAGTTAAATCTGTAGAAAACAGCAAGAAACGTCCTATCAAAGTAGCATTAAAAGCGCCGAACCCTAGCTTTACAGAGCACACAAGCAATTTATTGTTAGAATCGTCTTTCACTATTAAATCAGAACCAATTTTACTTCCGCTTGTCAATTAAAGAAAGAACAAACGTAAGCGAGACAACGAGATTACAAAACACGGAATCGGACTTGAGAGAGCGCATAAACCAAAAACCGTAGACTTTAAAGAATTACCCCCAACAAGAAGCCTCATTAGAAGAAGGAACCAAAGAAGAGTGCGAATTCATTACCTGATTGGACTGAGGGTAAGGTTGAGGAACCTGCGGATAGTTAGAATGGGAATGGTGGTGAAAAGGAGGGGGAGGAGGTAGGTAGTGGTGAGGAGGAGGGTACTGGTTGTGGTGGGGTTGCGTAGGATAAGGCGGGTTAGGGTTGTGGTGGGGTTGCGAAGGATGAGCAGTAGGAACGGGCTGATGTTCGGAATGAGAGAGCCATGGAGACTGTTGGTGAGGATGAGGAAAAGGCGGCGGAGGCTGCGATGTCTGGTACTGCCCAGAATACCAAGAACCTTGAAGCGGCGGTGGTGGTCTCGGCTGAGGATCGGCCATGGGTGGTTGTGGTGCTCTCATGAAACTGTGAGGCTGTTGGAGAGCGTCCATCTTAATCTCTTCTCCTCTCTGCAAGCGATTTTGGGGGTTTGGGGACGATGCGGGTATTGGGACAATTAGCAGACAACACGATACCAACTGATAGACGGAAAGAGAAGAAAGAGAACCATCAGGCCATCCAATACCCTTTAGAGGGGCTGGTTCGCTACAGAATAAATTTTGTTTTATGATGCTAAATACTTCTCTGTTATAGATATTTGCGGGGAGAAGGTTTTCTACGTGGGTCACCATTCACCTAGCTAGATTAACCACAGGGGAACAAATGTTCTGTCCAGGATTTTGTATGTCCTGATGTGTCCTTAAGGCTGGATGCATAAGGATAAATAGCGTTAGCATAATTTCATTCAATTTAAAATCGCTCATGGTTACAATAATCCATTTCAAAAATGGAAGAAATTATTTGAGGAAGGTTTGTACCATTCCTTTTGAGGGAAACATGTTCTTTGGATGTTATAAAGGTCATAGCATGGGTTGCTTTATTGCATTCTCGAGGAACATATGAAATGGTCACATGGTGGTATTGGGAGAGAATACTACAACAATTTGAAATGATGATGTTAATTCGCCAAGGAAGATGAGACCCTTTATCATTGAGGAGTTTCACTGTTGACAGATTATCCCCTTCAAGAAGAACAGGTATGTCTAGAAGATCTTTTGCCAACAAGAGACCCAAGTAAAACACCATCGCTTCAATTTCTTCAAGATCACGTTGGTATAATTCTTTGGATTCACCTTGAATGGATGAACCTTTATAGTCCTTAACTAGAGTTGTCGTTGAACATTAACTACCTATTGAACCATCAACATTGATCTTGAGACAATCTCTAGGAGGCCATCTCTACTTGGGATAATTATTGTCTCCCATGTTTCTTAATGTGCCAGGTGTAATGAAGCTTGAAGAGTCAAAATATGAACTATAATCTCTGACCATTAACCTGGCATTAGCAATAATGGATTCAGCGTATGCTGGTTTATGGTAAAAATAATAATAATGTATTCATTGCTTTTCAGATGCACCATAGAATAATGACACATTGTCGAAAAGTTCCGAGATGAAGGGAAAAAAACAACCACTCATTAATCCATTCATGAGGGGATTGGTGATAGTCTCTTAATTTGAGACCAAGATAAGATTTGAACCATACCACTTTAACCAATTCGCATTCAAAGAACAAATGATTACTAGTCGCTCTCTCTATTCCACATATAGGGCATAGAGGATCACAACTGGATATGAATCTTGTCATCGAGCTCTTAAGGGACGAAGCACCATTAAGACATCTCAAAGCAAATAAAAGAATTTGATGATGCACACTTTTCTCCTTCCAAAATTTAAGCCAAAGATTTTTATATTCTTCATTAAGAGATTAAGAAGATCCTACTGATTTAGAAATTAGTTTATAGACATATTTGACTGAGGATTTACCTGATAGGGTTTTGGTCAAAATTAACATGTCTTCATTAAGTGGATCATCCTTGGACAAGTGGATTTACAGAATCTTGGAAGTTGTGGCTCTATTGAAGTGAGTTCTAATAAATTCTTCCCTTTGTGTTATAGTCCGCATCCGATCCGAAATAAGCTTATCTGGTCCGTTTTATAAAAATATATGTTTTATATCGGATAGGATATATATATATATATATATATATATATATCGATCCAATCCGTTAAATATTTGTTTCGTTTAAATATAAAAATATAGAGAATAGATTGTTAGATTTAAAACTAATCCAACAAACTTAAAATAGCCTAATAATTAAAACCCTAAAAATATATAAACTCTTTACTTATAACTCTTTTCTCCAGGTCAATGGTGGCACCCACATGTCTACCACAACTATATCGCAACAACGGTAGTTCACACCTACCACATAAGAGAAGAGATGGTGTTTTGTTCCATCCAACATTGTTGTCAGGCCATACGACAACGAATATTTTGGTTAGGATAGAGATGGGTTAAGGAAGATTACCGTTCTTGAACATTAAGAATTAGTAAAGTTCATTGATCAATCACATATTTAAATATGTTTTCCCATTATCATCATATGAATCTCTAAGATCCAATCTTAAAGGAAGTTTAGAATTACCTCAATGAATTAACCAGATACAAGAATCCAATCTGACCCGGTCTCCAAAGTATTCACACCTGCTCTATAATTTTTTGGGCTTCTCCCACTTCCAGAAAAGTTATAGAACCATATCTGAATTTGGGCACCTCTATATATAAAGTATTTGAGAAGCCAAAGTAACCTAAGGGGTGTGAGATTCTTATCCTTAAGCTCTGGGGCCTAGTATCATTAATTAAATCAAATTGCATCAATGACACTCCATCTTTTGTTAATTACAAACTGACACATAATTGCAATAATCCCTATTACATATTGCAACTGAACTCCTAAAAATAAGAAAATAACAACAAGTCCCTTCTTTTGTAGATATTTCATAAATGTGTCCTTCCACTTCACAATATTTCTCAATGACCTTCAAGATGATAAAATAATCACTGTCTAACCCCTATAGTCATTAGAACATTAACATTAGGAACTTAATGAATCTATTGGACGTTTAAAAACATTTATTTGATAAAATAATTTTCAAAATTAAATATATAAATTATAATCTAGTTTTGAAAACATTTGACAAACACTTTATAAAAAACCACTGGCTAGGTTTTTATGTCCAATTAAATCACATATTTCCTAAACTGATTATTCTCCCACTTATGGGTAGTGGATTCCTTGTTGGGCATTTGCATCCTCTCAAATATCATGTAGGCTATCCAAACTAGCCATGATATAGCCTCCAATTAGGCAACACTGGTTGGTAGCTCAAAATACCTAACATAACAACTTAGAGGAATACAAACCCCTCAGGTCTAAGGACGAGTTTGTAAATATGAACAATACTTATCCTAACAGTGATGTTTTACCAAGTGTGTTCATAATAGATCCCTTTAATGCATTTATATAATGCACTCACATGTAAGCTTAAAGTCTCACTCTAGTGACTGAGATTACATCACTCCATCATCTGGCAACTCTACATGTAGTAGCCCTATAAGTGATGTGTCTGGCATCACCCATAGCTATAAACTTTTAGGTCTACAAGAGCTAGATAATCAGATCTCTCCACACATTTTAATGTGTTTGATATCCTACTATGTTACCTAAGGACCACCTATCTCATCTCATGAGATCAAATAATTACCCACATGGTTCGCATTCTAATGTGTCTGGAGGATCTACTCATTTTGCCGATTGATCTCCTACATGGTTCTTATGAGGTCTTGGACTCGCTACTCTAGGTTGGATCCATCAACCTCCTCTTATTGTTGGTCCCGCTAATCATTGTTTGCCACTGTATTCTGGGGGTTGTTCCTTTTGGCTTCCATAGATATGGTCTCCACCATGCGCTCTTGGTATGTAAAGGGGCCATCTCAACCTTGTTTCCCACAAATAGCGCCAATTGATGAAGCCAAGATCCAACTGAACCAGACATCTTCAAATGAGTGCATGATGATCCCTAGATCTAATAGCCTTGCAAGAAGAACATGAGGGGAACACCAGCCGGGAGCCGACCGATTATCCTCCGACGATTAAGTCAGAAATAGATCAAACGGGGAGAGCGAGGGATTTCAATCCAGAACTTGTTACCTTCCTTTGGGTGCAAAACTGATTTTTAAATCGTAGGTCCTCCCTATGTCAATCCCAAGATTCTAGCTCAGGGCAATGATCTTCTAGTGCTCAACCAGGCCGGGATGTCCACCCATCGGTTTCTCCTTTATAATGAGATTACGTCCCACCATGTGGGGCGGATCCTGGGCCCGGTTACTTAGGTTTCAGAATATCTTGAGTCACCTGACATGTTCCATGAGCGTACAATTGGTGTTCTGCGTCCCATCTACTTAAGTAGGTCTTGGGACCAAGCTTTTCCCGATGGTTCAATTTGACTTGGTTGGGAGAAGATTGATTAGTTTCAGGTATTACATCCCATTAGTTATATTGGTCGAACATACTTTATGTTGGGTTTTTTTGCTAGATATAACTATGGATGAGGAATTATAGGGTTATGATATCTTTTTTCAAATATAGCAAAATGTCAAGGTAACAAAAATATAGGTTGTTTTTTTTTACAAGTTCAATATTAGTGATATTAGAATAATCTTTTGTTGTAATTATTTCTTTTGGTTAAAATAGCATGCTATTGATATGATCATGAATGTTGGCTAATGAAGTTTAGTTACTTATTATGTTGGTTATGACATTTTGTAGGGAATATTGAGTACAAGGGCAAGGAAACTTGACAATGATGTTGATGATCGGTGTTGGAACTTTTCTTCATGTTTATTTTATTTTTTTTTTCAATTATTTGGGTTTCTAAGTATTGGATTTATTTTGTTGTGTTATATGTTGGTGTTTATTGGTGAAGAAATGAGTAGTGTTTGGTTGTGAAGAAACTTATTAATCTTTTGCGGTGATGATAATTAATGGATTTTCTTTTTCTAATTCATGATTTGTCCTAACAATAATGATGAATTGATAATGAGTAGCATGTTGTCTCACTAGATTGGCATTGAATCTTAGATTGGGTTTCATGTTAGTTGTTGATAATGCTTAACCAATGTAATGATTTCTTAGTAATTGTGTCAATCCGATACATGTAAAGTTAAGTCAGGTTATACTTAAGGTAAAATATCTTTATAGAATTTCTAAGTTAATGTTATGGAGTTAGTTGATCTGCACTTTGGCTTCCTCTTGATTTGTTTCTGGAAGATGTAATGGATGGTACCAAGTTGTAGCAACAAGTGGAATCGAAACTTACTGGTATGTGGTATCTCTTATATTTTGGAAGTTGAAATGCAATTCTTCAGTGATTTATAATTTCTGAGAAGTTAACTTTATTGTATTTTGTTAGTTAAAAGCTTTAGGAATTAGGACTGGGTGATCCTTGACACCATGATCATGATCACCATTTTTGAAACCAGAGTAGGGGACTTGACAGTGAGAGCAATGAACTGCCACTGTTAATCTATGTGTGCCATGAGAAGTGTCCTGGCTCCCAACATCACAAGAAAGCTTGTGCAATGAATTCCCTTGAAAATAATAATAACAATAACAATAACAATAACAATTTAGAGCATATCCTTGCTTAGGGACATCTCAGCACTAATGGTCAATGTAACCCTGCAACAAGTTCATGTATCAACAATCCCTACAAAATGGTCCCTATTTATTGAATCTTGATTGTGATCACTACATAAACAATAGCAAGGCATTATGGGAAGCTATGTGTTTTCTGATGGATCCGAACCTCGGAGAATCAGTCTGTTATGTTCAATTTCTCCAAAGATTTGATGATATTGATAGAAATGAATGATATGCCAACTGTAATACTGTTTGCTTTTATGTTAGCTCTGGTATCCTTTTTTAAAGTTTATTGTAGCATTTTGTTTTTCTTTGATGCTTTTATTGGATTTGGATGGGTTCTGCATCTGTATATAAATTGTGTTAACTTATATTTTAACAAGGTGCACTACAAAAGGTTCGATTGCATCTTTTGCATTCCAGCATTATTGATCTCTCATGTATTTTAGTTATGGGAGTTTGGGGATCCATAACAGTATTAGCTAGCAATGGGAAGGGGTTTGTCTTCTGCATTGGTTGGGGCATACCCATAGCATACTAGAAGTACTAGTACTCAGCAAATTTCATAACATAGATATGCGCCAAACTAGTGCCTTTATTTCTTGATTGGTTTTGAAAACTTTTAATCTTAGTTCTTTTCTTTTTTCAATTTTTTTCTAGAGAACAATGTTATGAATCCCAAAATTTGATTGAAACACTCATGAAATGGTTGTATACTCTATGATTTCAATAGAAGTGTTTTTAATTGTTTTTCTTTCCATGAAACACTTTAAACATATTTACTGCCAATGAACTTATTGCTAGCAGTACTATGCAGCTGGTGCCCAGTTTGCCAAATGGTGTGCTCTGCTGAAAATTGGCGACACTGAGCCATGCCAATTGGCTTTCAATGAGACCAATGGACTGGCCTGTTTTTCCATCATCTGCTAGGAGACTCCTGGGTCTAATGCAAATAAGGTTGCCCCAGAGGTGGTGGTTGAGTACACAATGAGGCCTTGCAGCGGACGGTGCCGGTAGCAGTCCCTGCTGTGGTGTTCCTATCAGGTGGACAGAGTGAAGAGGATGCTACTCTCAACCTTACTGCCACAAACAAACTCAAGGGGAAAAAGCCATAGTCTCTCTTGTTCTCCTTTGTGCTCTGCAGCAAAGCAGTCTTAAGGCACGGTAACTACGTAGGGAAGGAGGAGAATGTGGACAACAGAAGGCACGAGCCACCTTCCCCCCAAGGTTCGAGGCAAACTTAGAAGCGACCCTGGGTACCTACAAGGGTGATGCAACACTGGGAGAAGGTGTCTTAGAGAGCCTCCATGTCAAGGATTACAGATACTGATAAAGTTTTGGGTTCTATTTCTGCATAAATGAGTAACAAAGGAAAGAGGAATGAAAAGAACAGTGATGTTCCTTTTCAGGCTTATGGTAAGGCTTTCTTTTTTCCTACACTCAATGACTAGTTAGGATGACGGTGATGGAATAAGTTTTAAGGTCTTGGCTTTTTGAGTTTGAATGATGTCTTATCCTTAAACTAGTGTTTTTGCTCTTATGATGTCTATGTTTCTTCTTGTTGACTGTTCAAAACATTTGTGGGATTCTAATTCCCTAGACATTCAAAATATTCTCCTATGGCTTCTAAATGCTTTGTTGCATTCTCCAACATTACAATGATAAGGCTATTGGGGGAGATGCTTTAAAACATAATTTGGGTCATTAAGACATGAAAGTTGTATTGATGTAATTATCTAACATAATTTGGGTCATTGGTTGAATGTGTATTATGTAATTTGTACTGAAGGGTTGCTTATATTAATTCTGAAGTTTGATTTTGTTTTGTATTAATCGGAATGTGTATTATGTACTGAGCTTGACCCATTTTTGCAACATGCCCTGAAATCCAGGCTAGGTCTAGCTTAAGGTTGATAGTTCCAATCCAGGCTCATCCCAAGGTGTTCCCAGATTTCCATACCTGTCAAGAAAGCCCAACCAATTACTCTTCAACTATATTCATTCACGTGGATTGATAAGATAGACTGCAGGTCTACAGTCAGTATTGTTAACCTAGTTCATTTAGATAAAAGATTCCAATCCAATGGTTTCTCCTAGGATCTAAAGTACTAGCTATAGATCATGGATTTATTCTATCTAAAGTAGCCAACAACCACTAAGAATGGATTAAAAAAAAGAGATTGTAGTATATTTGATTGAATCAACAAAGAATATATAGCCAAAGGGCCTGGTTGTACCACTTGGGAAGATTATTACAAATTATCTTAGTAAGATTTGAAACTATAATCTAGAAAACCAAAACACATTTATACCCCTTTTGTATAAAATTCTCTTGTTTTCATACTACAGATATAGACTCATATACCGGAAAGAGAGAGAGAGAGAGAGAGGTTTTCCGTGTGGGTTCAGTACAGCATGTGAAGAGCCCTAAGAATCAAAACAAATTAATAGGAGTGAGCATGGGCATGGGCTGGCCCGAGGCCCGGTCAATTTATTAGGGCTGGGTTTGGATTTAAAAGTTTGTAAAATTTTGGGCTTAAGCCCACCCTGAACTCAAAAACTACTACCTCAGGCTCAACCTCAAGCCCACGATGGCCCGGTCGGAGCCTAGCCCATGCACACCCCTAATAAACTTGTTGGAACATCCCAAATGTCAACCACTTTGCAAACATATAACCACATGTATTAACCATATAAACATGTTGAAACACTCACTTATAACATCAACCATATAAATCAATCTAAAAAATTTGTCTTGGTACCAACAAGTGGATGATATCATCAATCACATTCATCAACCTAAAACAATTGTCTTGCTACCAACATCATCAACCTAAAACACTTGTCTTGGAATCAATATCATCAACACATACAAACTACTTACATGTAAGCCATATACATCAACCTACCACATTCACACCAAATAACATCAATGAAAAACTTAAAATTTGTTTCTACTAATAGGTGATCCACCTATATAATCAAAACAGTTTAATGATCACTAGTATTTTTAGTTACAAGTATCATCACAATGATTTGACAAAAATATATATACGAAAAGAAAAAACAAAATCATCATTATCAATCCCTTCAAGACTGCAGTGAAATTCTGAAGCCCTTCCCCTTGTGCTTTCAAGATTTTCATCTCTACATCCATATTTTTTTTACCAAGCTTTGAAGATCTTCCAATTATTTGCATAAGAAAAACACTACTAAAAAAAGAATAAGGTGGCTTTCTTGGTGATTTCATCTTTACCATAATGACACTTATCAGCAATCATGAGAAACAAAATAAAGAAAGAAATAATAATTACTACTGAATATACTTACCAATTTGTTTGCACAAAAATAATACTATTGATTAGGGTTCTTGTGAGATTCAGATGTTCATATCACCGCTCTTTTTTTTATAGTTGCATTTCACATTAGACTATTATAACTCATGAAAGTTGGTGTTAGAAGATGATTCCACGTCCATCGACAAATTCTAATTGGTTCAGTCAGTAGACAATCCAACCTACTGGGAACTTTTAGGTATAAGTACCATTCACAACCATTTCAACAAAACTCCGCACATGGCTTACCCATTGTTGTTCTCATTTTTAGTCCTAAATCAACCTTATTAAAGCATATGCTAAACCATAATAAATCTGAATTTAAATTTCACATACGAAAGAATAACAAATCTGAATAGCAATTTCCTATAGACTTGAACATCCACCTTTCATACATTAAATGACAGAACAACAACCTCTCTTCACTCAATTACTATTCACTTGAAAAGTGGCCAAACAAGATACATTATGTAAGCACCTAATCTCTTATTATTTGAACTACTTGATAAAACATGATGTTAAAGTTACTTGGACAGCATCTATATACACTAACACAACTTGAATAGAATTCAACCAAAAATAAAAATAAAAATAAAAATAAAGCTATTCTTTTGAACAATTTTATGGTATAACATGTTTTGAGTTCAACACCAGTAGATACATCACACCTATTTAGAATGTGGTACATATCCAGCTGGTCTCATAGGTTTTCTTTGCAAGCAACTACACACTTTGAGGAGTTCAGCCTAGTTCTATGCCAACCTTGGGTGAAATTTTAGTCTTTCAAATATTGAAAAACAGTTATTCCTAATGATCCAGCTTGGGAAGATTGTGAATTGAGCATTGTTGTAGTGCTCCTACTATGGCCCTTGGTCTGCACAACATTGTGTTTGTAGAGGAGCAGCTGTGAGTCGGTCTCTACTTACAACTTTTATGTTTGCCTATGGTTAACTAATAAACTAAACTCCAGATAATCAAAAGTAATTGAAGATCAACCTTTATGCTAGGTGCAGCAAAATTAGTAAAACACCAAAAGGGAAAAACACTCAATAAACATATAGCATGACTGTGACTTGAAAATAGAAAGATTCATAAAAACTTCACATAAAAATCCCCTCTCCACCATTTATGTTAGTAGTTATCAATGCAAAATCATATTTGAGAATCCTAAAATTCATAATTTCACTTCTAAAATGTGATCTACCAACAAAAAACAAAATGATGAAAATGATGAGTTTGCTCTTAACAAAATTAGGGCTGTCAACTATCTGCCTAAGCATCCATATTCGATTCGATTAAAGAGAATATAAATGCATCTACATCTGATTCGTTTAAATATTAGATTTGTTTAATAAATGAATCGAATACAGATGTACATACATCTACTCTGACTAAAATCCAATAGTTAAATATATATATATATATATATATATATATATATAT
>JAOXJP010047884.1:0-16146 GCA_025762735.1 Platanus orientalis
ATGGCGTAACAGGATTCATGTAGCCGACCCCAAATAGTTGGGATAAGGTTGTTTGTTGTTGTTGTTGTTGTTGTTGTAGTTTTCCCACAAGGTTCTTCACTATGGTTTCACAATGGACAACGCTTGATGTTTTTCTCTTTGATGATTTACCTTAGCAAGGGTATAGAGGAAGAAATAGAATGGTCTTGGGGTTGATTTTCCAAATCTAAGCTCATAAGAGAGACAAAAGTTGATTCACAAGAGTGAGAAGTGGAGTCTCTCAAAATTTTCCAAACTTTTTGCAAGAACCATTAAAGAGCTCTTTAAAGCTCATTCTTATTTATATTGGATGAGGATAGGCATCATCCATCGATTTGAAACAACCCCCAACAGTCAAATAGGCATAGCCCTTGATTTAGATTTTTTTTTCAAATTCTGGTTCCCGTAAGCTCGAACCGGGCACCTTAGCTCTATCCTGGATCGAGATGGTGTTAGCAAGTTCGATCCGAGATCAAGCCTGTGTCATGAGGCTCGAGACGGAACCAGGACTAAGTAAATTTTGCTCAAAATTCGAAACTAGAGAATTTTAGGCTCGAACCGATAAGTGAAGGCTCGAGCTGACACCCTCTAGCTCGATCCGAGATCGATCTGGTCATTCTACTAAACACCAATTTTGCCTTGAAAATGATGCAGATGGCTCGGGATCACCCCTTTAAGGTCTGGGGAGGTCCACTGACCTTCGTATACCCCTTTGGAACCTATGGTTCATCTTTATCCTTATTAGCTTACCTTGATTTATCTTTATGGGCTCGACTAAGGCATGAACCCTTCGGGATGTGCACCGCATGTTCCCGGATTGATTCCTTGGAGACTTCTTGGCCTTTAAATCTGATCTTCATGCAACTTAGACCTAAGAACCTCATAGACTATAACATGACTCAACACGTCCTATTCTATACATTTCATGTATTTTACAGTTCATGGAATTTCAGCTTTGGCACTTCCCCTTGTTATATGGTAGGGTTCTTCATTGCATTGTTCTTCCTTCAACAATGTGCAAGGCTTGATATTCCTGAAACTCATTTGACAAATATATATACCTTTCTCGCACCAAGATTAGTCCAATCAAATAAGATAGTGTAATACACACAAGCAGGCATATGGAAATATATGAATCATAACAAATGTTAATATGCCAATAATGTAAAGAGCAACAATGCCTAAGTGAACAAGTGTGCTAATGTATATGCATAATATATGTTGAGCACAGTTAACCGTTTGTAAGTTAGTTCACTTTTACACTTTTCATTTGCTTTTAGTCTTTTTGAGTAATGAGATTAAAATTTTAATTGAATGTTCAATTACTCAAGTTGAATTTCTCCCCTTAAATCCAACAAACATCCTTTAATTTTCTTTACTCCCCCTAAGTGTGTATCCCATTCCCATTCCATCCTAAAAGAACTTCTCCCCCTTTTTGTCATGGAAGACAAAGGGAAATAGATAGGAATTGTACAAGAGAAGACAGATAAATGGATTCAAAATAAGTATTTCCATTCATTACCAAGAAGAGTATACAAGGATAACTTGAAAGGCAAAAGGAAATACATCAAAATACAACAAAATATATCAAACTAGAGGAGCCCTAGGCATCCTCATCACTAGACTCATCCTCCTCATCACTGGCAAGGATGTCCAGTGAGATGCAAGGAGCAGGTGCACGTGAGGGATCAACGATGCCCTCAATGTGGACCAAGCGCTAGTCCATGCTCTCCACCTTCCAACCAAGGCGCTCAAAACATTTGAACATACACCCAAGGTCATCATGGATGTCACAAATCAGGGTGGCAACAGCTAGTGGTAAGCTCATTGCAGGGGCTAAAGCTATGGTTGAAGTTTATGGAGGTTGTGCAGCTAGAGAAACCTCAGGGATATCAAACGTCGGGACAGTCGGGGCTGCCTCTCCAGTGGGTTATGCTGCCTAAAATGAGCCACCTGCCTCGTGTGGTGGCTGTTGTTGCGGTTGTGCTTGAGTTGCTTTCCCTTGTGTGCTCCTTCCTTTAGCATTGGATGGATTGTACCATCATCAAAGGCCATCCCCTATGGGATCACAACATCCCAAGGAAAAGTGATGTAACATTGCTTCAGAAGCTCAATGATCATCACACCGTAGGGAAGGCGCCCGGATGTTGTCCCGTCAAACGCGGTCTGAAGGATGACTGATGCAGCATGCATGTAAGATAGTGAGTGTGTGCTCAAGAGATAGGAATAAAAGTGATAAAATAATAAAAATAAATAAACAAGAGTCCTACTTGTACATCCACACACTAATTCAAGTGATTCTTTGAATAAATTTCGTTATGCATGTTAAGAGTGAAAGACCACAAAATAGTAAACAAAATTGTATCTAATTAATATGAGAAAGATATTCACTAATTTAGAGAAAAAGTAAACAGCCTGCTGTCCAGAGTTCTAACAATTAAAAAAAAAAATGATTAACCAAAGGTCAATTCAAACTAACAGTGAAGGAAAATAGTAGGGATTAGCTAATATTTATATGGGATACTTAGGACAGGATTAAAAACATGATTGAGTTAGCAAAACATGAGCAACCAAAAAAAGGGATTATGGTCAAAAAATTAATACCCACAACCTGTTGTCCTCTATACCATGTCATGCCATCAGAACACCATGTAAGAGAGGATCCGGATGAAGTAGAAATCAGAAACCAATACTTGTTTGAATGTAGGATGCTTGCTGATGCTGTAGGGAACCTAATTCTTCAATCCAAGTGCTGACTTAGTCTTCTGTGAATGATCTGAAGAAAGATGCCTCAAATCAGCCCCAAAATAGTAGTGCTGCCAACTGAAAATTAACAGGGAATTGTTCTCCTCGACTGATGAAGATTGTTGGTGGGTGTATGCAGTTTTAGGATTGCCCAAGGGTTATTATAACCCTGGAAAAATCCCACTTCCAAACTCCTAATAAATAGGAGCTAGGAAGTAAAACTTCTCAAGTCATTAAGGTCCCTGTTTTGACACCTGACTGTGATAGAACTAAGTGGGACCCACCATAAGGCAGAAGATGGTATGTTATAGGATCGTCCTGGTCTCTACCACATTCCCACAGAAGAACTTTGCTTGATTCCCAAGGGTTGAAGAGCAGTAGCGAATCTCATACAGGTGCTTTCTAGTTGCAGTTCACGCTTGGGCCTGAGTAATATTGATAAGACTCCTTTACAATGGACTGTTGATGATGTTTCTCAAATCATATAGGGTCGTCTAGCCTCTTGATACACTATTGATGATTTGTCTTGCTCAAAATTTCGAAGAGGAAGAACTTGTGATGAATATCCTATAGATTGGTGGTCTTTAGCAAAAACAAAATCAGCAAAATAGGGTATTAAATGAAAAAGAAGATAAATAAGGAAGAAGAAACCTTTAACCCAAAGGGGGGGTGACCTACACACTAGCGTTCAACTAGGGGAGAGCCTAGACCCATTCCAGGGTTTTGGGTTTCTTCAACCTTTGAGGAAGAAGCCATCAACGAAACAGGGAATCTTTTTTTTCATTCAAATTTTGATATCCTCCAAAGACATGGTCGTGGGCACTTATAGAGAGTCCCACGGCTAGGGGTAAACACAAAATAGAAAGCTACTTACTCCTATTACAAAAATATCCCTCCACTCATGAAAAATAGCAACAAAAGAAAGAAAAAAAAAACAAAGATGTGTCATTTGTCAATGCCTATAGTAGGGAAAGGGACGACATCAGCCTCGGGACGATCAATTCCCAATAGTTGCGAGATCCGATCCAGGATGATGAGCATATGAACCCATATACTTCGGTCTCAAATGACAGCTTGGTATAATCTATAAAGTGCATGTTGACATAGAAGATGCGCACCGCTTCTTGTTGCGCCACGCCCTTGACGAGGGTGATTTCCTTCCACCCATCGTTTGGAATACTCGTGCCAAGGGTGAAGTCGAAGAGGGTGGTTTGGTTAACCAACCGCTCCACGAACATCCAACATTTCAAGAACACTTGCATGTAGTTTTTGTACGTCGTGTTGTTTCGCAAGGCCCCATAATTTTCGGGCTCTCAAATGCGAACCTGCTTGACTTGCTCTTTCTCGTGCTTTGGTGATTTTCCCTTGTCCGTTCCGCGTTTTGACACGATCTCTAGGCTTATAATCCACAAGTATTCGCAAAAGAGAGCAAGGGGAACGAAAAGGAGGAGACAAGTTTGATCCTAGCTCAAGCTAGGTTCAAAATGTGGGAAAAAAACCCCTTTTTAAACGAAGTAGCACTTCATATTCCGCACGCACCAACCTAGAGACTCGATCCGCTAAGTCCCAGATCGATCCGAGATCAATCCTCAATCGAGCCAAAATAGAATCTTTTCCATAAAATTGAAAAAAAAAATGTTCAATTTTCAGTTTTTGACCCACATCCATTCCATTACATCATTTCTAAAGGGATTTTGTTATTGTAAGATGTTTCATGTGTGATTCAACGCATCGCATACATCCCAATAGAGCCTCAAATGTATTCGAACCTTTTCGAGTCCAGTGCCTTCGTGAGAATGCCTACCAGTTGATCCTCAGTCAATACATACTCTAAGGATATCGTCTTCTCTTCTACTAGTTCACGGATGAAGTGATGACGAATATCAATATGTTTGGTCCTAGAGTGTTGCACTGAATTTTTGGAAATTTGGATTGCATTTGAGTTGTCAATGAATAAATTCATTGTGTTCTAAGAAAACTCACTGTGAGCATCTGCTTCATCCAGGGCAATTGCATGCATTCACTTCCAACGGCAATGTACTCCGCCTCGGCAATCGACAAGGATATAGAATTTTGTTTGTGACTATGCCAAGAGACAAGACAGTTGCCTACATAAAAACATTCACCACTTGTGTTTTTATGATCATCAACATTGTCTGCTCAATCGGAACCTCACCCACCACCATAAATCGGCTCTTATGAAAGTTCACTTTCAATCCAGAGATAGATTCAAACATCAATAAGATACCCCGGAGGCAATTGATCATTATGGTATATGTTCTTACAATAGGCTCTAACCCTTTAGTTGAGATGGCGTTGAAAAGCTCTCTTGCATCTTCAATTTTATGAGCAGCCAACATTCCCTCAAGTAGAATGGGGCAAACCATTTAGAGATGTTCCATGTTTACTCGCGGAGAAACATTTCAAGTACGTGATCGTCGGAGGTGGTGTTACAGCTATTTGAGAGAGATCGAATAGGATGAAACAGATTACTATTATAGAGTAAAAATCCTTTGAATTTCACAATGAATTTGACGAAAACTGTAGAGTTATCCACATTACTGAGAGAAGAAAGGCATTTTTAGCTTTCGTCCACTTTCAGAAAAGTTACGTCTAATGGTTTTGCAAATCCATTGATATAGCCTGTCAGGAGGCTGATCCTAAGGCTGTTATTCGATCAATCGACGATGGAAAAAGGGTATTGTTGGTGAAAGGAGGGGTGAATGCTCTTGGGAAGTTCACTAGGGTGTCAGATATTGGTCGTAGCGGGCGCAGTTTCTTTGTGCTGCTTCCGAGTGGTGAAAATGCATCTGGGTGGGCAAATGTGGTTTTTATACTTCGCAGGTCCTTCGTGGATACTCCGGTAGAGAGCTCGTCTGGGTCGCCTCCGGTTTTGGAATCTAACAAAATCTTCCCTCCCCTCTTGGTGGATGGTGCTGGTTTTAGGAAGGGGCCCAAATTGGCAAAGGCTTGTAGAACTATTCACTTTGGTCGTTTGTCGAGCTCTTCTCATGAGGAGATTTGGGATAGGGTGACAGTCTGTGTCCGCCATAGTTGTGTCACGGCTTGGAAGGAGATTGCCTGTGGAGCGATGTTTTTTCTTGGTGTCAATTATCAACTAACTTGGGTGGTGGTGGATGACTATAGAGCAATCGTTTTCTGCTCTAACAATGTTGAGATGGCTCGTCTGTGTTGGTGGGGTGAGGATGCTACCCAAGAGGATCTTTTTCAGTTCATTGAGTGGAACCCAACAATGTTTGTGATCAAACCTCGATCGTTAGTTAAGAGAAGATGGGTTCGGTTCTGGGGTCTTCCCCTACACCTTTGGAACATGAACATGTTTCTGAAACTAGGAAACGCTTGTGGTGGCCTGAGGTCGATTGACCGCAAATCGTTGGAGTGTGAGGAACTCAGGTGGGTGTGCTTGGAGGTTAATGAGGGTGAGATTGATGACATTCCTTGATCGATCTCGGTGGTGGACCTAGGGAGGGTGTACACTGTGATGATCACTATTGAAGGGGACCTGTCCATGATGCGAAAGGATTCTTCTAATGTCTTTCAGGCGTCTTAGGCAGTTGGCATGCTCAATCCGGCGACTAATCCTCCAGCGTCCTCTTTAGCTAATTATTTTCCCGCTCTTGAGAATACCAGTCATACGCATACCTGTTCGAATTTCGAACTCAATTGCCCGAACCGGAATGATGCCTGTCTGTTGGAGTTGGCGTGCCAACAACCCCTATCTTTAGCTGCAAGTAGAGGGGGAGAAAGGCTTGCGTGCAAAAAATGGTCTCCCGAGTTAGGTTAAGAGAATGAAGGGTTGTTCGGATGGGATGGAATCTAAATCAGGATGGTTTAAAGTGGGACATAAGGGTAAAACATTAGTTGATAATACTTATACTAACCCCGTTGTTGAGCCGCTAGGGCAGGGGGATTCGATTGGCCCTCCTCCAAATCGGTCTAAATCGGATTCGGGCTCTTCCAGCCCGAGCCATCTGTTTAGGCCTGCTATGAAGTATTAGAGGCCCATTGCCTTGAGGGTCGAGTGCGATGTCGGGCCTGGATTGACTATGGGTATTGATGGGTTTATAGAGACCACCAGTCGGACTAAGGATCTCGTTCGTGACGTCGGGCCTGCTTCTCCCGTTGGCAGGGGCTCATCTTCTCCAGTTTCTTCTTCGACGAATGGTCTAGTCACTCTAACAAGGTGTGGGTTCCGTCATTTCGATGTGGTTCAGGAGGAGATCGTAGTAAATATTTATGGGATTTCTACTGTTGTGACTGCCATTCGTGCGCCCGGGGATGTGGGGTTTAGCGTGGAGGTTTCTCAGGATGATTGGATTTCTAGGGTTGATGAGTCGGCATTTCACTTTTGTCCCCAGAAGACGTGGAACTCCCCGAGGATTGGGAGTTGCCTAGGGATGTAGCGGATGGCCTGCATCACATGACGATGGTGGTGAAGAAGTCTGTTGGCATGGTCTCGAAGGGTTCTTCATCCGCTTGTTCTTCAATCGTTGTTGGTGTTCATGTGCAAGGGTGGTCCTCTACTCTGGAGTGTGATTTAAATGTCTCAGATTGTACACCTGCGGTGCCTTTCTCGTCTAATCCATTGGAGACTGGTGCTCTTGTTCCTTTTGCTAGTCTTGGGGTGGCTTCGGATGGTATGTTCCCTATTGATCCTGGTAAGCCGTCCAACCTGGGGCTTCTTCATTCGGGGTTTGGTTCATCAAAGTGGGATGGTTCTGCTCCGGATTTATTAATTAAGGAAAGGGGTGGCCCTCCCTTGCCCTGTGGTCTTGGCCATGATAATGGGATGATTTGTTGTCCTATCTCCCAGGTATGTCAGTTTGAACATTTGCATGTTGTTTCAAATTTCCATCCTATGCCTTCTTTTTTGGACATGTGCAAGAATGCCATATTGAGTAATAAGGATGAGGGTCTTATCAAAGAATATGACAATGTTTACTTGGATCCAAATGCTTTGAGTGGGGATGGAGATAAAAAAATTGGTTGTTTTTTACAATCATTTACATGTGAAGGAGGGTGAGGTGATTGTGTGGATTGAGCTAGCTACTGATAGCGTGCCTATTCGGGAGACTAGTGTGGATGCTGATTTGGCAACCCCGGAACATTTAAGGATTGAGGCTCATGTTTCTGGTATGGGAGTGTTGGAAAGAGACGTTGAGATGTTATCAGACTAGGTCTTTAACAAGTTGGGAGAATTAGGCCCTTTTTTAGGTCTATCTTATGAGGGTTTTGAGGAGGAGATCCTTGAGTTATTTAAAAGGATTGTGATGAAAAGGGATTTGAGCACTAGGGAGGGGAGCTCAGACTCGGTCTTGTGCAAAAAATTGAGGAATGAACTGAAGAAATTAGAATGCAATGTCAATTATGAAAGGAACAATGGGGGGTCGAGTGCGGGGGGATCAAGAAAAGGTAAGGGTCTTGTTCGTTGTGTCCATGGATCTTAAGATTTATCTTGGAATGTTAAGAGGGATGGGGAACAGGGATAAAAGAGTTGTCATTAATCATAATTTGTTGGATTCAAACCCGGATATTTTGTGTTTAAAGAAAACAAAGATTCAAGTGATGAATGATAGAGTGATTAAGGAAGTTTGGGGGTCTAGGCCATGTGATTGGATTGCTCTTCCTTCATGGGGTGCTTTAGGGGGAGTTCTCCTTATCTGCGATGTTGATAAATTGGAGGCTTTGGACCATGAGATTAAGACCTATACGGTGTCCGTCAAATGTAAGCTGAAATGGAATGTGGAGGATTAGGTTTTTGTTGGAGTTTATGGCCCTAATGTGAGATCTGAGGTGGACGCTTTTCTGGAGGAGCTTGATGACATTAAGGCTCGTTGGAACCTGCCATGGTCTATTGGGGGAGATTTCAATTTGATTAGATTTTCTTCTGAAAGGTGTGGGGGCAATTAAAGCAATCATGGGATGAGGAAATTTGGTGATTTTATTGATAGATGGCAACTTATTGACACTCCTTTGAAAGGGGCCAGGTTTACTTGGTCTAACTTCCAACTTAATGCCTACTTGAGTAGGCTTGATCGTTTCCTTTTTTATGGGGTGTGGGATGACCTATTCCCGGATTGCGTCCAATTAGATCTATGCTGATCTACCTCGGATCATATTACTAATATGTTAGGGTGGGGTAGGCCAGTCCGAGGGCCTACGCCTTTCAAGTTTGAGGAGATGTGGTTAGCCGAATCGGATTTTCTTGAGGTTGTTGAGCACGAGTGGAATAGAGTGGAGTTCTCTGGTAATCCGAGCAGGAAATTTGCCCTTAAGCTAAAATCTCTGAAGGGTAGGTTAAGGGCTTGGAACAAGCATTCGACCTTGTCTTTGAAGACGGTCCTGGAGGATTGCAAGGGTAAAATCGGAGGAGACTCGACCTCTCTCCTAGGGAGAAATGTGAGAGGGAGACTATGAAGAAATTCTCTAAAACGGCTTTGATGGAGGAGATTTTTTGGAGGCAGAGGTCTCGGGCTTGCTGGTTAAAGGAAGGGGATCGGAACTCTAAATTTTTCCATAAGGTGACTTCTCATAGGAGAAATTCTAAAGAAATATATGGTCTTTACATCAATGGGAGGTGGACACAGGATCAGGGGGAAATCAGATATGAGTTTGAGGATTTTTATGAAAAGTTATATAAAGAAGACCAATTCATAAGGCCGGAGTTGGAGGGTATGGAGTTTGATCGTATTTCGTCTAATGATAGATCTTGATTGAAAGACGATTTTCTAAATATGAGGTTTGGCATGTTCTGTCTGGGATGAAGGGGAACAAGGCTCTAGGGCCGAATGATATATCGATCTCCTTTTTTCCATAAATGTTGGGATATTGTTAAAAAGGATTTGACGGATGTTTTTGATGAATTCTATTACTCGAAAGAATTCTACAAACATCTAAACGATATTTTTTTTATTCTCATCCCTAAGAGTAATGATGCTAAAGTGTTGAAAGACTTTCGCCCAATTAGCTTGCTGAGTAGTGTTTATAAGATTCTTTTTAAAGTGTTGATTTCCAAGCTCAAATTGGGCATGAAAGGCTTTATTGCCCAAACTCGGAGTGTTTTCGTCAAAGGTAGACAAATTATGGATAGTATTCTGATTGCCAATGAGTGTATTGAGGACACGAGAATTTCTGAGAAAAAGGGATCGATTTGTAAGTTGGATCTTGAACAAGCCTACGATCATGTTAATTGGGAGTTTTTAGACTGTATTCTTGGTAGAATGGGTTTTGGGGTAAACTAGAGAAGTTTGATGTTTTATTGCATCAGATCGATGAAATTCTCAATGTTGGTGAATGGGTCCCCTACGGGGTTTTTCATGAATATTAGGGGACTACGGCAAGGTGACCCTCTTTCCCCCCTTTTCTTCATTATGGTCTCTGAGGTTTTAAGCAAGATGATTACAAGAACGGAGGGGATGTACATTCCCGGGTTTACAATTGAGAGGGGAAGCTGCAGGATCTCTCATCTTCAATTTGTGGATGATACTATAATCTTTTGTGATGCTGATGAGAGACAATTAGGTTATTTAAGATGTATCTTTTGCTACTTCAAAGCGGTGTCGGGCTTAAAAATCAATTTGGCTAAAAGTGAGATGTTCCAAATTGGTGAGGTGCCAAACATAAGGGACTTGGCTTTGATTTTGGGATGTAAAATTGGTTCCTTACCTTCGTCTTATCTAGGTCTTCCTTTAGGGGCTAATTTTAAATCCAAATTGGTGTGGGGCCCAGTGGTGGACCGAATTTCGTCGACGCTAGATTCTTAGAAGGCAGCCCTGTTGTCAAAAGGAAGGAGATTAACCCTGTTGAAATCCACTATGGCTTCCATCCCTAATTACTATCTTTCTTTGTTCACTATTTTGGGGGCAGTGGTCAATGACATTGAGACAAAATTTTGGAATTTCTTATGAAATGATATGGAGAATCATCATAGGTACCACCTTGTCGATTGGAAGACTATTTGCAAACCTTTGGGTTGTGGAGGTTTGGGTGTAAGATCCATTAGGGAGCACAATAGGGTAATGTTGGCTAACTGGCACTGGAGATTTGGTATAGAGCAGGATAACCTGTGGCGAAAGGTGGTGGTGGCTAGATTTGGGGAGGCCTCTCCGTGGGTTTCTAAGGGGGTTCGGGTTCGGCATGGTTGTGGTCTCTGGAAGTTTATTCTAAATGTCAAGGATATGTTCTGGAAATTTATTCGGTTTAAGCTGGGGTCTGGGAGGGAGATTAGGTTTTGCGAGGATCAGTGGATTGGTGACAAACCTCTGCATGAAGTGTTTAGGAACCTCTATTCCTTTGCTATAGACCCTGTGGGTAAAATTTCTAACGTTTTTTATGAGAGCAGAATTTGGAGGCCATAGATGTGTTGAAATTTGAATGATTGGGAGATCGGGGAGTTCGGGAATTTGTTGGCTTTGCTGGAAGGCTAAGCCTAATCCGATGTTGAGGGATAGTTGGGAACGGGTTATTTATAAAAAAAGGTACCTTCTCTACAAAGTCTCTTTACTTGGAATTAGTTGATCATAGGATGGGTTTGTTTCCAGTCCATGGCATTTAGATCCTAGGTATTCTGTCAAAAGTAGCGTTCTTTACGTGGAATGTCTTCCTTGTTAAGATCCTCACTCTGAACCATCTTCAAAGTCGAGGTTGGAATTTGGCAAACAGATGTGTGATATGCCTGATGGAGGAGGAATCAGTGGATCATCTCTTTATTCACTGCGCTTTGGGGCAGGCTATTTGGAGCTTCTTTCTTTCCCATTTTAATATTTCCTGGGTCTTTCCTTTTCTTTTTCATGAGCTAATCTCCAGTTAGAGGATCTGTGATTTGGACGGGTTACTTTCAACCATTTGGGCTTACCTTTTTGGGGCTATCTGCTGGGGCTTATGGAATGAGAGGAATTCTAGGATCTTTGATGGTAAGTCAAGAAGTTATGAGGAGTTGTTGGTCACGTTCACAATACCTTATTGGAGTGGATTTCTATTAGGAGTGACTTTGTTGAAAGTGAGTGGGCTTCCATTTGGAGCGAGTAGTTGCCTTGTATTGGGTTTGTGGGGGTTTTTCTCTTTGTTTTAGCTATTGTTTTGTGTTGCTGTGTTCTTCACCTTCTTGGTGAGGATCCTTTTGTTTCTTCTTTTTTGTTTCCTTTCGGTTTTTCAATAAATCTTTCCCTTATCTCTAAAAAAAAACATAGTCTACCCAATCAGCGTCTAAAAATTTAGCTAACACTGGAGTGGTATCAAATGGATACCAAAGGCCAAAGTCTACTATCCCATGGACATATCGAATAACTCTTTTGGCCACCTTCAAATGCGATTCCTTTGGTGCAGCCTGATATCTTGCACAGGCACCTACTCTAAAAGCAATGTCAAGTTTGCTCGCAATCAAATAGAGTAGACTACCTATAAACTCCTGTAGTAGGTAGGATCAACATCGACTTCATCGGGATCCTTAGTAGTTTTCTCACTTATGCTAATTGGAGTATTAGCAGGTTTGAAGTTAGAGAGTCCAAACTTTGATACAAGATCCTTGGCAAACTTGGATTGGTTTAGAAATATTTCATATGGTGTTTACTGAATCTGTAATCTTAGGAAGAATCGTAATTCTCCCTCCATAATCATTTCAAACTCGAATTTCATTGTGTGAGCAAAACCGTGAGAGAACTTCTCACAACTAGACTCAAAAATGATGTCATCCACATATATCTATACAATGAGTATGTGACCATCCTTCTTGATGAAGAGGGTTTTGTCCACACTCCCCCTATCAAAGTGATGATCCATCAAGAACCTAGTTAGTCTCTCATACCAGGCTCTAGGGGCTTCTTTTAGCCCATACAATGTCTTCTTCAGTCTATATACGTGGTTTGGTATATGAGGGTCTACAAATCCTTCAGGCTGCGCTAAGTATATTTCTTCTTGAAATACACCATTTAGGAAGGTACTTTTAATGTCCATTTGATATAATTTAAACTTTAAATAACATGCAATGGACAAAAAAATCTGAATAGACTTTAGCATTGCCACTGGGGCAAATGTCTCTTCAAAATCTATTCCCTCTATCTAGGCATATCCCTTGGTCACTAGTCTCGTCTTATTTCTTGTTACAGTGCCATGTTCGTCATGCTTGTTTTTAAATATCCATTTTATTCCAATGACGTTCTTGTTAGAAGGCCTTTCAGTTAAGAGCCATACATCATTCATCTTGAACTGATTTAGTTCCTCTTTCATGGCATTGATCCAATCAGGTCATTAAGAGCATCTTTCACCTTTTTAAGCTCTATCTTTGAAGTGAAACAAAGTTGACTTAAGATATTTTTGATTTGTCTCCTCATTCTCACTCTTTCCTTTGGATCACCAAGAATATCACTTGGTGAAAGTCCTTTTGTGATCCTTTTCTCTTTAGGACGAGGTTGTGTTTCCTCTTCATTCTTAAAGCTTTGTTGTGATGAGAGTTCTTCTTGATCCTTTTGAGACCCCTCAATCTTTTTGTGAGATGAGATCTCTAGCTCATTGTTTGATAATACAACCAGTATTTCTACTTGCGTTGATGTACTCTCAAGATCATCAATTGCTACATTGATTGGCTCTTCCATTGTATCGATAAGCTCTACTTCTTGTAGAGTACCTTAGAAAGATAGTTTCATCGTTTTTCTTGTCAAACTTCCCTAGGTGTCCTCTGTCCTTAAGGACAAAGCATGTGCTGCCAAATACCTTAAAGTATTTGAAAGTTGGCTTTTTGTCATTCTAAATTTCATAGGTTGTTTTGTCGGTTCTTGGTCTACGATAGACATGGTTTGAGACATAGCATGCAGTGTTTACCGCCTCAGCCCAAAATCTTTTGGCTAAGTCTTTGCTTGAGAGCATGGTGCTAGCCATGTCGAGCAAAGTCTTATCCTTCCTTTCAACCACTCTATTTTGTTGAGGAGTCTTTAGTGTTGAAAACTCATGCTTTACTCTCATCTCATCACACCAATCCGAGAATTTGTGATTCTTAAATTCTCTTTCATGATCACTTCTAATGCACTTGATGACAAAGTTTTTTCAACTTGAATTTTTTTACAAATGTTTAAGAATTCGTTGAAAGCCTCGGATTTTTCTCTTAGGAATGTTATCCAAATGAAACGGGAGAAATCATTAACCATCACCAAAAAGTATTTCTTACCTCCCAGACTCTCTGTTCTTGTAGGACCGGCTAGGTCCATGTGGAGAAGCTCTAGAGGCCTAGAAGTCCCTATTTTGTTTGTTTTCTTATGAATGACTCTAGTTTGTTTTCCCATCCGACAACCTTTGCACATCGGGTTGTCAATCTTACTTAATCTAGGCAAGTATTTGACTATCTCCCTTTTACTTAGCCTACAAAGATCTTTAAAATTGATGTGACCTAATCTTTGATGTCAAAGATTGGTCTCATCCTTTTGGGACATGAGACAACCTCCCAACTCTTGCTTGTTGGGTTTTATAACATAGCAATTATCACTTGTTATCATTCCCTTGACAATGATGTTTTCTCTTTCTTTGTCCTTGATCTCATATCCATCCTTTACAAAATGCATGGCATAGCCCTTATCACAAATTTGGCTTATACTAATTAAATTGTGTTTTATTCCTTACACATAAAGAACATTGGTGAGTGTGGGAATATCGGGGGACTCTACGATTCCCTTGCCAATGATCTTAGCCATGTTTCCATCACCAAAAGTGACACTCCCACCTTGAGCTTCTTCAAGATTTATAAATAATGGTCTATCTCCGGTCATGTGTCTAGAGCACCCGCTATCAAAGTACCACCTAGATGTGCTCCCGACTCTTAAAACCGTATGGATGACTAAGCATTTAAGCTCATCCTTTCTAACCCATGTTTTCGTAACCCAAGCTTGTTTTAGATTTTACTTTCTTGCATTTTGTTGTTAGGCTAAATCCTTTTTCTCTTGAAGGTTTATTTTTTCATTATTTTGAAAGTTGTTCATTTTGTTGACATTTTTCCCATTATATGTTTTTCTTGAAGTTTGATATCTTCGGGATTTAATGTCATTCAACCTCTTTTTACATTAAATTTTGAAATGTCCTTCTAAGCCACAATAGTAGCAAGAGAATTGTGGTCTTCTAGGTACATATGGTTGAAATTATTTCCTCCTAGAAGATTAAGCATAAGAGGATTGTTAGGTTCTTCTTCTAAGTTGTTCATTGGCATCCCTAAAAGTAAAGGCATTTCCTTGAAATCCTCTAGAGCTTAAGACTTGGTTTCCTTGAGGCCTATTCCTTATTTCTTGAGCATATGAATAAGGTTGGGATTGTTTTGGCATCTCCCAAGCTCTACCTAGATTCAAGGGAGTCTTTCCCTTAAATGAGCTATTTTGGTTCCTCTCAACCCTATTGAACCTTTGAGAAGGTCTTTGAGAAGTCACTTTCCCTTTGCCTTTGTAGGAGGCTTATGAATTAACATTTCCCTTGGCTTTCACAAAAGCATTCTTAGGCCTTTGAGTGGAAGAAGGGTGATTGATTTTGGAATTAAATCCAAGTTCTCTCATGTCTCCATGGTGAGCATCTTCTCAAACTTGTCATTTCCTTGCACTAGCATGAAAATTGACATCCTCTTATCCTCCTTAAGCTCTTTGATTTACTTGAGGTATTCTAGGGACTTCCTTGTGAATTGAACACAAATCATGTTTAAGCATTTGTTTCATTTAAGGAGTTCACTTGATTTTTTAATTCAAGTATGAGAGAATCATCATTGCTTGTCTCATCCTCGTTACTTTCTAGAAACTTGAGCTTCTCCTCAAGTTCTAGAGTTCTCTTGGATAATTTCTCATTATCCTTAAGAAGTTTCCTCTTTTCATTTTTCCTATTGTCTTTCTCTAGACATTAGAATGTTTTTGCTTCACTAAATTTCTTTTCTAGTTCTAGAATTTTATATTCATTTCTTCCTTAGCACTTAGAAGCAAGAAATTTTCTTTAGAAGATCTTTTTCTTTTTTACTTTCCATAGGAGAGTCTTGTTGAAGATAGGAAATTGTCTCTTCCAGGGAGTTCGACTTAAGAGTCATTTCCTTGATTTCATTTCTGAGTTGTTTGTTTTTCTTCTCCAACTCCAAACTTTGAAGGAAGAGCTTGTCAAAAGCATCTTGGATGTCATCATCCTCCTCCTCTTCATCAACATCTCATTATTCTTCACTACTTGAGTCACTAGTGTACATAAGTGAACTCATTGGGGTGTTGAAGGCCAAAAAAGCCTTAATTCTTGAAAGACACCCTTCTCACTAGTTTGGGATTCATCTTCTAACTTGTCGAAGTCATCATCCCAAGTTGTCGCGATGGCCTTGTCCTTTGGTTTGTATCTCTTGTTCTTCTTATTGCCACAATCTTTGGC
>JAOXJP010047895.1:0-16146 GCA_025762735.1 Platanus orientalis
TTTTATGGATAACTTTAAAAATTTATTATAAAATGTGAAATTAGTAATAATAAAATAAAAAATAAAAAAAAAAAAAAAAAAAGAAGAAGAAATAAAGATAGAGAGAATCTTCACCCCACCCCCCCCTCCAAAAAAAAAACAGTACATAGTAGAGTTACCAAACTCACACCCTATATCCCTGGTATGCTTGTACACTCATGTTTTATCTAGGCCATCCATGGTGAAATTAGTCTTTCATGGAATCCAAAAGAACGAGATGTTCAAAAGCATAGCAAGAGAATGTGTTTCCTTCAATAGATGGAAGCCTCCACAAGCCCTTATTATCCCCTTTTCAACCAACCGATCATTGTAACAAAGCCTCCTTCTACAAACAAATTGTCATGGAGACTTATTAATTAAATCAATCACAGTCTAAAAAATAATGCCTTAATCTCTGTTGTGATGTCATCTTCCATTCCTAGTGCCCCCAAATCTGCCTAAATGCAACTACTTAAGGAATCTCTTGGAATACCACCAATGCCGGACGGGCTAGAATTGTCCAAAGTAGAACAAAAAAATTCATTTTTTTAATGGAGGCTATATTGGTAATGATCTAATCTAGCATACCAAACATCAAGAGATTCAACAATATAAGAAAAAATAGAAGTTATTTCATTCATAGCAACATTTAGTATAAATAAATCCTCATTATAATAACATTTTCTTACAAATAATCCATTTCTAATTAATATAAGTTTATCAACCTCAAACACTAATTTTTTTAAAACTTTATTTAGAAAACACCATAGACAGGACTCTTTCTAATATACATGAGATAAAAAAAACATTTTTCCAGAACTAGTGTCTTCCCAGAAATTAGTTTTGAGATTAACTCTACCTTTTCCAATCACCCACAAGGTTTGAGCATTGTCTATTTAGACTTACTCTATAGGAGGAAAACAAATTTCTGTCACCACAAATATCACTATCCATTATCCATTTCTTGTTATTTCCAATAAGGTTTATTTTTGAAAGAAAATTACAACTACCACATCTGCCTTAGCCATATTGGCTTGAGCATTGGCAAGATACACATTCATACTCTTTTAAGTGTTTGCAGGTAACTGCATGAAACCCTTATTTTTCATTGATAGAATATAAAATACTATCATTTTGCTTGTTTTTTCCCTTTTTTTTTCAATTCTTCTTGAAGTGCCTATTTTTCTTAGTTCAAATATTTCTTTAAAACTTCAATTGTTCCTTAATCCCCCCCCCCCTCACCCCCAAATGGAATTTAGACTAAAAATACTACCTAAAATTAATCATTTTGTATGGAAAGCCTGTAATAAAGCATTATCATTAATAAAAGGAAAATAAATATTGAAACAACCTACCCATTATGTAAAGAAGATGATGAAACAATATTAATACACAGGCTTATTACTTGTCCATTCATAACCAAAAGTTGATATGTTTCTTAGTTATCAATAAGGATAGATACAAATGAACCATGGACCTTTATGGAATGGTTTAAATTATGATTTATAAATCTTGATACGAGTAATAAAGAAAGAATATGGATGGCTGAAAGGATTGCTATTATCTGTTGGAATATATGACCCCTTCTAAACGATACTGTTTGCATAAATAAATAATACAATATGAGCCTTATGTTGAGCAATGCATGTCGATTGATTAGGGAGATAAAAAACAAAACAAAAAAAAAACACTCTAACAAAAATGGAAGAAATGAATGATTAGCAAAGCAAGTGGAACCCTCCAAAGTAGGACTTTGCAAAGCTGAACTTTGATAAAGCACTCTCAACACAACATAAAAAAGCAGGATTGGGGATTGTTATTTGGAATACTAAAGGAGAAATGATTACAGCTAGATCGGACAAGAGAAGTATAACATCTTCACTATTTGTGGAAAGTGACGCTGCATTAGTTGGATTACAAGTGGCAGCTGTTAGGGGTATCAACTATCAAGAACCTCGAAATGGATGGAGATGTGGAGAACGTTATTACATCTGTGCAGGAAAGCTTGGAGGAGTGTTCAACAGATATAAAGTGCATTGAAGACTGCAAACTCCTATTTAGTTACTTTTCAGAAATTGATTTACATGATACTTAGTAGAAACAAAAAATAAGGTTACTCATGTAGTAGCCAAAAAGGCGGTTACTCCACCATTTGCTACTGACAGAATACCCTTCTTTATGACTAGCGAAACCATTAGAGGAAGACTGATGTTTTTAATTTATTTTAATGCAATTTTATCTACCAAAAAAAAAAAAAAACCTATAGAGCATGCTTCAGTAATAACCGCTCCGGGGTGTTGCAAAAAGAAATATTTTTTGCAGCGTTCTGGCACAAGATTACCGTCCTCAAAATAAATAAATAAAAGTCAATCTCCACCACCACCACTGAAGATATTTCACTTGGAGAAGAGGGGTTTTCACACAGGCTGCCTTTGAAACAACGTGAAATGAAATTATTTCAGTTTGGTCTTATGTGGCGTTTGAATCAAAATGTCATCAATTAAAATATCATCTCAAGTACCACCCAAATTGATAAAATAAAATAAAGATGGAGTCATGAATTTTCTGGGATATGACTGATGGATTTGTACACTAAAACACTCTATAAAAACCAAAATGAAATCATTTCATTCCAAGCGATTACCAAACACAGCATAAGTGAAAACACTTTTTTCTGAAGGATAAAAAAAAACATGAATTATGTGCATAGAAAAAGATAATTACCGGAAAAATAATGTTCAGAAGGGGTTTTATTTTCCTATTATCAAAAAATTATAAAAAAAGTTTCATCTTTCAACACCACAAAGTAGTTTTTGAATGAAATCAACCATGAATAGAGGACGTGGCCAAGATTTTTAGCTCAAGCCTCACGGCAGAGAGTTGATGCTGATTGCGACAATGGAAGAGAAAGAAGCTGTAGGACACAAAGTTTGCTAGATTTGAACAAAAATCGGCCAGGGTATATATACTGGGTGTAAGGAGCCACTACGGACCACAAATAAAACCTATGGGTCATCTCGGACTGTTGGTGAGGTCCATGATTTCAGATTCCCAAAGTTTATGAGATTTGAAATAATATTTTATTATACCAACATATTCAATATTTTTAAATTTAGATACATGCAATACGTACATATTATATTTAATAAAAAATAAAAAAAATATCATACAATTAATTACATAAAAGATGATTGCGATATTAAATGGCTTTATTTTTTTGTATCCTTTTATAAAGAAAAATAATTTTGGCCAAAATTCACAAATTCAAAATTTGATCAGACTTGAAACCAAGTTTTGCGCAAATCTAAAAGTACAACTGATTGCATGCTGTAAGCAAACGGAGAGTATATAGATTTGTGAAAAGTGTTGACGAACTTTATTACTCCTTTCACAATTTTAGGGTTTGTTTTTACATAAAACATAGATGTATACTCATCAAGTTTGCACGAAATTTTACCAAAAAAACAAGAAGTTTGAACGTCATTTAAAAGTTTAAAATGTTCCAAAAGGAAAAATAACAATTTAAAGAGCACCACCCCTAAGTGCAAGCACGAGATGAAGAACAGAGCCACCCTCAATGTTGTAGTCCTTGGCAGTTTTGTCATCTCCTAGCTGCTTCCCAGCGTAAATAAGCCTGTAATCAAAGATGATAAAGGAAGAAGAAACTAAGACTCTAGTACAGTGATAGTATTAAAAAAAAAGAGTCATTTACATATACATAGAAAAATTAAAAGGCAAAATGAAAGTAGAAAAGGATTCACAAAAGACTCGGCAACAATTTTTAAAGATAAAATATTGTTCTCTTTGCATAATTAACAGTACAGATAGATAAAATTAGTAAAAAAAGACGACACTGTCATAAAACTAGTAACCAACTCTCAAGAAGTTCTAAACAGATGACACTATCATAACATTCCCATGAATTTTTTTTTTAAAGTTGCGTTCTAGTTTCTGGGCCCCACTTGGAGGATCAACAAGGCTCTTTGCTCTCAAGGCAAGGAAGCGAACAAGTGGCTGCTCAGGTTCTCAAGTCTGACTGGCTCAGGCCAGTGCCACTTCAAGCGGCTGTGATGATGAAGGCCCACGTGGCTGTACCCAAAAAAAAACAGGAAGCAAACAAGAAAGGATAGAATAGGCAACAAACCCTAGTCTAGAAGGCAAGCAATGGAGGCTCCCTCATGCAATCCACAAGTTTGAACCTGGGACTTCCCACACGAGTGTTTGTCTCTGAACATTAATCTAAAGTAACAAGACAGCAATCATTCAAATTTTGATGTGCATAAAGGGTATTTGTGCTAAAGATTTGAGGTGCATATTTAAATGTCTAAAAAAATTCTGGCAGTGACTTTATGAAGGAAAAAAAGGCAGTTTTTTATAGCCTGAGAAATTCATAGCTTTTGCTGATCCATACTGGAAGGCAGAAACATCAAGAACCTACCACTGCGAGGCAGAATCATAGGGGCTGTTAGGTTACACTGATTGCTCGATTCACAGAACAAGAACACAGAAATGCATTTGTATATACCTGGGACCATTTTGATCCTTAGGATCAACAAGTTTCTCACAATTTCTTGGAACTTCTCAGAATCGGATTTCTCAGGAACTAAACTTGTTCTTGCACATTAACAGATTCAAGAACAAAGTCTACACTCAACCCCCATGCATTTCATCCTCCTCACAACAGTGGACCCATAACATATGGATAATGCACTTATTTATTGTATACAATATATTTGTTGTCATCCAAACATGATTCTTCTGTTTCTATTCTTCATAAACAACTCTTGTTAAATGCTGCAATACATATTCTCTACACAGAATCACCACTGAGAATCCAGAAGCTTGGGGATGGACACCAGGGATTCTACCTGGACTCACAAGAACAGTATCCAAATGGCCCTATAGAAACCCAACCATTTCTCTTATACTTGCCCCATCCATGGTGATGTCTTATGAAATCTATTTATGCAGCACATAATCAAATATATCAATGACATCCAAAAGAAGATGAGCTCAGGGTGCAACATGGGCCATGTTTAGCCTGAAGCCAGCTGACCAAAATGATATCTTCACACCTTTGGGTAGGGCTTGGGTTGAGAAATCAGAACCCAACCCCATAGGTCAGATTGGGCTTTGGTTGAGGCCCTGGACAACCCAACCCAACCCAACGCAAGCCCGGCAATGTATATTGCTTGTCATATTTTATGTACAAGTATTAAGTGGTGTGGCCATTGCTTTGAATGTGAGAAGATTAAGTTCAAGTCTTACAAAGCTCAATTTTAGTTCCTTCTAGCTAATATAATAGGGTAATCCAAGCCAAACCCAATCTAGACCAACCCAAACCAACTTATACTATATTGCTTGGATTGGACTCAAATTGAGCACCTCAGGTTGATTGCGAGTTGGCCCTTTCTTTCTTAGGTTTGGGCTTGACTTGGTCCCTAACCATACCTTACCCACCCAAGTTACTCCCCTATCATGAACATAAGCTTACAACAGTGATCTATATATATATATATATATATATATATATATATGCATGTGTGTGTGTGTCAGAGAGAGAGAGAGATGGGTTTATACCTTTGTTGCACTGGAGGAATCCCTTCTTTCTCCTCGACCCGTTCCTTGATCCGATCAATGGTATCGGTTGGTTCAATATCAATCTCAATTTCCTTTCCAGTAAGAGTCTTCACCTTGATCATAGTTCCGCCCCTAAGCCTCAAAACCAGGTGAAGGGTTGATTCCTTCTGGATGTTGTAATCTGCAAGAGTTCGACCATCTTCCAATTGTTTACCCGCAAAAATTAATCTCTGCTGATCAGGGGGGATACCCTCCTTATCCTGACAAACCATTTATTCACCTTCATTAGTGGGAAGTAAAAGCAACCAAAGAGATTCTTGATCATGAATGTATCAAACTTCTACAGTTTGTTCTCAGCTGCAGCTTTTGGGTTAAATAATGCGCATACAAAATTCACCTTAGGAATCTCGTATGAGAGATATTAATTGAACACTATCTACAAACACAAGGCTTTAATAATTAAATTTGGGTTGAATATAAGAAAGCGATCCAAAGGAAAACTGGATCATTATTGAGTCAACAGCTAGGTCAAAGGCTCCTGCTCCCCCCATACATTGATTAGGGCTCTTTATCGCATCAAAGATGGATCATAACTTGAACTTACAAATACGAGAAAGTGATCCAAAGGAAAACTGGATCATTATTGAGTCAATAGGCAGGTCAAAGGTTCCCCCATTCATTGGTGAGGGCTCTGTATGGCATCAAAAAGATGGATCAGAACTCAAACAACATCACGATTATTTCCAAACTTTCTCCTCCAATTTTCTTATAAAACCACCAGGATTTCCCCATGTAGATATCAATTTAGAAGCTTAAAAATAGACAAGTCTTGTGTGGATGCAAATGTGTGGACACTAGACTTATTAAGTCTAATTGAAGGAGGTAATGAGTGTGAGGATGCTAGACTTAATCCAATCAAAGTGACCTCCTGTGCAAATTAATCGTGGAAAAGGCCTCTGATCATGTCACTTGGAAAGTTTTGGATTACATGATAGGAAGCATTGGTTGTAGTTTAAAACAGAGAAAATGGATAAAAACATGTGTAATGGGAATCCAAAAGATTATTTCAGGAATACTAGAGGTCTTCGCCAATCCATCCCCATACCTGTTCATCATCATTACAAAGTCCTTGAGTACTATGATTAGGAGGGCAGAAAATGATTTCCTTGAGGACTTTGAGATAGGTAATAATTGCAGAATTTCTCACCTATAATTTGTTGATGACATGATGGCATTTTGTGATGCTTCAATCAAGCAATTCGAGTATCTTAGATATATTCCTCAGTGTTTTGAAGAAGTGTCAGGCTTAAGGGTAAATTTAAGTAAGAGCAAGTTATGTGGGGTGGTGGAAATTCAAAACATTGGCATCATGGCCTCAGTCCTAGGATTTAAAGTACGGTCATCTTATCTGTGATTGCCCTACGGGTCATAAATTCAAGGCAAAGAGGATATGGCCCTGGTTTAAAGAAGATTTCTAAGAAGACTGGAGTCTTGGCAGATTGCGTTCTTATCAAAAGGGGGGAGATTTATGTTAAAAAGTACCCTAGCTACTATGAAGAACTATTTAATGTTTCTTTTTACAATGCCAGCCTCCATTTATGCAAGAATAGAGAAGAACTTTCGAGATTTTTTGTGGATGGGCAAAGAGGCTTTGAGAAAGTACCTCTTGGTGATTTGGAAAAGTGTTAGTCATCCTGTAGAGGAACGTGGGCTTAGAATACGGAATTAAGGAACCACAATAAATCTCTTTTAGGTAAATGTCTATGGAGGTATAGGGTGGAATCAGATCACCTATGGAGAATGGTTGCGCAAGCCAAAATGGTAATGAGTTAGTATGGTTCCCAAAAGATGTTAGAAGAGGTCATGGCCTGGGCATTTGGAAGTCTATTGTGCAAGTGAAAGATGATTTTAGAAAATTTACTAGCTTTAATTGGGGTCCGGAGAGGATATTATGTTTTGGAAGGCCATTGGTGCGGCAGTGCCCCTCTGAGGAAAATGTCCAATACTTCCTTCAGATTAGCAAGGATAAGAGAGGATCAATAGCTTCTCACTTTGCATTTACTAATGGCATAAGGGCTTTGTGTCCAAATCTAAGGAGGAATCCAAATGACTAGGAAATGGAGGATCTAGTAGGGTTTTTTTTTTTTTTTTTTTTAATGAAAGAAAGAATTTATTGCTAAAGAAAAAAAGAAAAAAATACAAGGTAGAAAGGGGATGAGAGATCCCCACAAAAAGGGCAGAACCCCAACACCAACCCAGCCAAAACTAACTAGTAAAGGTTAGCACCAAAAACATGCGCCCAATCCTTGACAAGAGCCCCTTCCGAAACCCCAGAGTATTCTTTACAATGTTTGGCCCAAAACAGAATTAACTCCTTCGCTCTCCTATAAACTTGGTATGCAGGCTCCACTTGATCCCTAAATACCTTGTTGTTTCTCTCCCTCCACACAGTCCAACAAACCGCTACTAGAACAAGCTTCTAGATCCTCTTCCCCACAATACTGAAGGCCTTCAAACGCCAACCCAGGAGAAGATCAGACAGGCCCAAAGAGGGGATAAATGGCACACCAAAGTCACGGGCCAACCCACTCCAAACTTCCCACGATAAGCGGCAACAAATAAAAAGATGGGAGGAGGATTCCATATCCTTATAGCATAGGAGGCACACACTGGTCAGGCAAGTTCCTTCGCAACATATCCATAGTTGAAATCTTATCCCAAACAATAGTCCACATAAAGAATTGAACCTTTGAAGTAGTTCCATTGTACCAAACTTCTCTCCACGGACCCGGAACTTCCGCTACCAAATATGTGACATCATAACAAGATCTCACCGAGAATTCCCCCCCCCCTTCCCTAATCTCCAAATAGGGCGATCCTCCCTCCTCAAATGAGTCTGTGAACCATACAAACGCCTCATAAACTCAGACACCCTTGGAAGCTCCCAATCAAAAACATGCCTCCTCAAAGCCGGATTCCAAGCAATACCTCCTCCAACGGTAGACAAGTAGGAAGCCACCATCGCATCAGGGTCAACAACTAGGGCAAAAATATCGGGAAAGTCCAATCTCAAAGACCGCACCCCACTCCAATTATCCTCCCAAAATTTTATCCACCTCCCCTCACCTACCTCATAAGCTAGTCCATCCTCGAACGCTTGCAAGTGAATCATATTGCCTCTCCAAAGGCTGCAGCCATAAGGACCCCTCACCACCTTAGGCCGCCAAGCATCCTCAATACCAAACTTAGCCGCCACAACCTGCTGCCATAGACTCTCCTCCTCCTGGCTAGTGTCACAACCACTTATATAACAAAGCCTTATTCATTGCCTATAAGCTGCGAATACCTACCCCACCTTTCTCCTTAAGAGAGCAAACTATATCCCAAGATACCAAGTGCATGCCCCTATTCTCATCCTTCCCCTTCCAAAGAAAATCTCTTAAAATTTTCTCCATGGATTTGCATACATGCATTGGCAACATCAGCACTAACAAGTAATGAATGGGAAAACTTGCCAAGGATGCCTTTATAAGGGTAAGCCTCCCCCCTTTGGACAGATGATGGGCTTTCCAACCATTCAAACGCTTCCGCATTCTGTCAATCACCGGACTCTACACATCTCTCTGCTTATAATTAGAACCCAATGGTAAACCCAAGTAAGTCACTATAAGCTAGCCCTGTCTACACTCCAAATCTAAAGCAAGTTCTGCCAAATTCGGCACTTCACCCACTGGTAAAATAGAGCTCTTAGCCAAATTCAGCTGAAGACCAGACACCACTTCGAAGCATCTTAACACCGAAACCCCATCAATCATTGCTTTCCCATAAAGAAAAACACCTTGTTTTTTAAAAACAATATAGGGAGGCACTTCCTTGAGACGCAAGTCTAAGCACTTGGAGATTATTTTATAGGTACTCCCCACCAAGCTCACTGGTCTAAAGTCAGACAACTGATCAGCCCCCACCTTTTTAGGAATAAGAACTATGTATGTAGCATTATTCCACTGATCTAGGAAGCCCTTCTCATGGAAATCCTTAAATACCAACATCAAATCATCTTTAACTACCTCCCAACATGCTTTGTAGAATGCCAAAGAGAACCCATCTGGACCTGGAGCCTTATCCTCATCAAGCAGCCACACAGCCTTCTTAACTTCCTCTTCCTCAAAAGGTCTTTCTAGCCATTCAGCCTGACCTTCCCCTAACTAAGGCAGATGTAAGCTGTCCACCTTAGGTCTCAAAAGTCTATTTTCTATGAATAAAGACGTGAAATATGCTTCCACATGCCCCTTGATGACCTCCTCATTTACCACTCTCTCTTCACCGATAATCAAACTATGGATGTCATTCAATGATCTCCTAGCAAACACCATCTTATGGAAGAACTTTGTGTTTTGGTCCCCCTCCTTTAACCATTGCACTCTAGATTTCTAGCGCCACATCACCTCCTCCATCTCTAGAACCCTTCCAAACTCTAAACGAGCTTCCTTCTTAGCAAGCCTTTCAAAATCTTCCAGACCTTCACCTTCCTCTTTCCTATCCCATCTCTCTATCTCCTTCAAGCACTTTTCTTTTCTCCTTTGATATTTCCAAACACCTCCCTGTTCCAAGTCCTTAGACGATCCCTAATGCCCTTCAATTTCAACCGAAATCTCTAGCCTGGTGGACCCGTCACCACTATCTCCTCCCACCATTCCCTTACCATGTCCACAAAACCTATCTGGAGAAGCCGCATGTTTTGGAACTTAAAAGGGAAAGGGCCCATTCGAGTACTCTCCTCCCCCCTTTTAGTAAAATGGGAGTATGTCGGAACCTAGCTTGGGCAAAGCATGAGTGTGGACCGGAGAGAAGTACTCAACCAACGTAAAAAATCTGTCTAGTTTGCCCAAAAATGGTCTATCCTGGAAGTTTGACCATGTATAACTGGCCCCCAATAATGGAACATTAATTAGATCATTCCGGTCAACAAAATCGCAAAACACATCCATACCCTTGGTCTACTTGCCACATGGCTCCTCTCTCGAAGGAGGTTGTTAAGATTGCTCAATGAGATTTTCCCTAATTATTCAAAAAGAATGAGTGGATTTGGTCAAGGTTAAAAAAAAAAACCACCATCAATTCCTTTTAAACAGGATTAGAGAACTTAGCAGGGAATCATTCTCCTTTACAAGATAGTTTGGTACCCTAGCTTGCCTTCAAAAGTGTCTCTCTTCATGTGGAATGCTTTCTTGGAAAAAAAATCTTTCTTTAGATAATCTGAAGAGAAGGGGGTGGAGTTTGGCTAACAGATGCTCATTATGTTTCAAAGAAGAGAAATCAATTGATCATCTCTTTGTGCATTGCTCAATTATAGGTAAAGTTTGGCATGTTTTCCTTGCTTGAATGGGTATCTTGTGGGTCTTCCCTGCAAAATTCAAAAGCCTTATCTCAGGATGGTGCTTGCCAGGGGCAGAAAAGGGTCCTAAAGCTCTTTGGAGTCTTCTTCCAAGAGCAATCTATTGGGTTATTTGGAAGGAAAGAAATGGTATAATTTTTAAAAACATGGGAAACGCTCATGCGGAGATTTGTACGAGCGTGCATTTCTCTTCCGCAGATGTCAATTAGACAGGATTTTGATAAGAGTAATTGGCACTCTCTTTGGGACAAGGTTGATCTTTTAGGCCCATTGAAGCTTTTGCTTTTGTTGTGATCTTTTCTTTGCCTTGCTATTCAACTCCCCAGTGAATCTTCTCTATTTTCTTGTTCTTTCTATAATGAATCATCATTGTTCAAAAAACAGAAGAATCTTAAGCTACATAAGAGATAGCAATCTATTAATCAGACGCTGGAAATCAACAAAGAAAGAAACTGGGAATAAATAAAGTAAAACTTAAAAATTTATCTCAGGCATGCTTGGGGAAGATGAAAGATGCAAACTGGAAAATGCAAAATAAGTTGAACAACTCCCGGTAAACTTCTCAATTAAAGGCAAAAGCATAACTCACAAAATTAACATGGACTTCAGCCCAAACAATTTTTTTTCTATTTTGAGGCATTAAATGCTACCAAGAAATGAACAACGAGCTGAAAGAAGAAATTATCAAATTGCCTTTAGAAAATATAGAGCAATGGAGCTGATAGTGCTAAGTTATAAAATAGATCATGCAGAAGAAGTTTCAGATTCCAATATTGTAGACTCAGAAAATTTGCTCAGAACTTTATATTCATCATTACAATTTAAGATTCTTCATGATTCATGATGCATATTTGTAAAGGGATAGTCTCAAAAGAAAAGCTAGGTTGTTATGGAAATATAGAATAGAGATCCTTTTTCTTTTTTTATTTCCCTTGAAATTTTCAATAAATATGAAATAACAATACTCAATTATGCTAAATTTTTATCTGATTTTAGCATTAGTTTAGTCTTAGATATGTCTTTGGAGTTTAAAGTAGTTACATAATAGCTGAAGTCTATTTAGATTTTTTGGGGTTTTAAGCTAGTTTGTTCCTACTTTGGTCTGTGTCCCACTTTGCTTGTTTATAAATATCTTTATGTAGCTTATTCATCCAACCAAAAAAAAATCATTGTCAAGCTTGGTAATCTCTCTTTTGTTTTGGTGGGGGATATCTTGTGCCCCTTTGAATGTAATTCTCAGATTATCCAAAAAAGAGAGAGAGAGAGAGAGAAGTAAATAATCCACTAGATGAGTGTTGGCTTGCAGTATGATGAGCTTGAGAAGTAACTATAGGCTGTCATTGGCAAATGATTTCACAATCTTGGGATTGTGATCCCGACATCAGATCACATAATCGCAATCCTGAGATCAACCTATACAATTGCACAAGTTGTTTGATTACTTGAGAAGGCTTGATTGAATGATTGAGAGAAAGGGTGGGAGAGAAGAAGAAGAAGGAAAATGAGGAGGTAGAAAGAAACTTGTTTTATATTTTATATGTTAAAAAACTAAAATTCCCCTCACATTTCAGTATGTGCTCTTTTAGTTACTTAGCACCACTTCTAAGAATCATGATCTAAGAATGGGATATGATCATAGATCAGGCTTTTCAGCACAACGTTAGATTGGGCCAAAATTTGATCTCAATCCAAAGATTGCGGCCAAGATTGTATACCAAATGGACAAATCTGAGCCCAAGATTGCCTGCCAAAGACACGCATAATGTCCAATAGCAAGTGGATCGATTAATTTAATAAAAAATGGGAACTCACACTTGATATTTTCGGTACATAAAATGTCCTAAGGTTGTGGGAGACAAACGTTACCAAAGAGATGACGAAAATAGGAATAGCAAAGTGGATGTCAACTAGAGTTTATTTGTTGAAGATCACAGTTGCTAGCAGACAAGATCAATGATTTAAGAATAATAAGATTGCATACTTGTATTTTTAGTTTTAAGAGCTTTCATAACACCTTTTACTTACTACCAAAAATATATATATAATAAAATGAGACGACTCCATTACGCACTGTACTAATATATTCCAAATACAGATAAGATCTTTGTTCAATGTAAAGTGATCAGAAATAGGCTTTCCCAGTGACAGAGTAGTAGATGACAAGAAGTTGTACATAAGTCATGCAATCATAAAACAGAGACCTTTACTTTAAACCAATCAGTTTTGACATCATAGCTAAACCATTCATTAAGAATCTAATCTCAAGGGATATCCAGGGTCAAAAAATTCATGGCCTATCACAAATAATCTGAAACTAAGGAAAAAAGAAAAAAAAAATGAGATTGTACCATAGTCCTGATTTAAGCACAAGCAACAAGTAAAAGTCCAACAAAAAGAAGGAGCCTACTAAATTCCTTCCATTTCAAGCAAAACAATCCTGCAATTGTTAGGAACCCCATATTTTCTTTTCCTTAATAAGCAGGTTAGATTGTCTTTCTTTAATAGGTCGTGACAGCAAACCCTAGATTATCTTTCTTTAATAAGCTCTATTTTTCCTCCATAAATTCAGTGTAGAATGCCGTATGGCAAATCATCCAAGAAATCCAAACATTTGCTTTTGAACAAAATTGTGGAGGTCAATCCCATCGAAGTAGTCAATTCTCTTCCTCTCATATTTTCTTTATTTTTTTTGTTTTTGATTTTGTTCTATAAGAACCTAGGGTTCTTATCATCTGGTATCAGAGCAACCGTTTCTGGGAGGTTACGTTGTGCAGCCTATGCAATCATTTTTCATGTAGAACCGTTTCAGTCGTTGGGTTCTGAGAACCAACATGGTTGGAAGGGGAGTGCTGCAAGTTTCTCCTATGTTTGTTCTTCCCTTGTGCGCTCCAGTGTAAGTAAGGCTATTCCAGTTTACTTAATGAAAAAAAAAAAAAAACTGTATGCCTTACTCATGTAACAAAAAAAAGGAGTTAGGTATTTTTGATCTAGAAGCATAAGCCATGGCCATTGATAATAATTCTCAACGCAAAGAAGATACTCCACTTGAGACGAGGTTTGACTCGAAATTCGTGGAGCAGTTGCAAGAATTCATCAATGATTCCATCACTCAAGTTCTCGCCAAAAGGGATCAGGAGCGGAGTGTTGAGTCAGTTGCACATCGAACCACGCCCGAAAGACGTTCTCATGGAGATCAAGATCATGGGTTTCCGCGTGTGAAAATGGACTTTCTGCGATGGGATGATGATGGCCCATCTGGTTAGGCATCATGAGCAGAACGATTCTTTCGCTTCCACCGAACGCCAAAAACATCTAAGGTGGAAATCGCGGCGATCAACCTCAAAGGTGAAGCAATCCAATGGTATGATTGGTTTGAAGCATGCCGCGAAATACCCACTTGAGCGGAGTTCGTGGAAGGACTCCTCGTTAAGTTTGGTCCTTCAGCAATTGAGAATGTTGATGGCGAACTTGCAAAGATCCAACAAACATCTTCAATCAACGAGTACCAAAGCTGATTTGAGCATTTGTCCAACCGCACCCGTGATTGGTCTGAGAGATAGCTAATAAGCACCTTTATAGAGGGCCTTTGACCGGATATCAAAAGAGAAGTCAAAGTTTATCGACCACAGACTATGCTAACCGCATTCTTGTTCGCAAGGGTATAAGAAGAAAGGCTTAGCGAAGAAACTTGTCGAACAACCAAGATGTCAACTAGACCAACTATTGGAGGAAATGGTTCCTCTTCTACCTCGACAAGAAAAACAACTCGGTTAACCCAGGACAAACTTAAGGAACACTCAATGAAAGGGCCTTGTAGGCACTGTGACGAGAAGTGGCATAAAGAACACCAATGCAAACAAGGATGACTTTTGGTGATCGAGCCAGTGGTAGATAAGATGGATCTAGAATCGGATGGTGAAGAGTCCGATTTAGAAGACAAGGGAGCTAATGGTAACGAAGATGAGGTCGTTTACACTGTACACGCCTTGGCTGGCTATGCAAACCAACAAACCATGAGAATCAGTGGCTTCCTTAAACACCAACCATTTACAGTATTGATTGACACAGGTAGCACCAATAATATTTTGGATGAAGGTGTCACCAAAAGACTCTCAATCTTGTGGAGCGCTGTGAGCAGTTTGAGGTTAAATTGGCGGATGAGAGAACTTTGACTTGTAGAGGCAAGTACTCAAACGCAAAACTTTGAGTGCAGGATCAGGAGTTGTGAGCTGATCTCTTTCTGTTGCCCCTTGGCAATTATGAAGTTGTCTTGGGCATAGAATGGCTGAGAACCTTAGGTGATGTACTATTGAACTTCTCCAAGTTAACCATGAACTTTACGTTGAATGGGAAGAAAGCGACACTCCGCGGGAAACAAGGAAATAGCATCACTACTGTCAATAGCCACCGAATGGAGCAAATCCTCAAAAAAGAACGACAAAGGTATTTGCGGCAATTGAAGCATGAAGAGGCATAAATGAACAAAGAAGAAAATCTAGAGATAGAATCGCTTTTGGCAGAGTTCACAAATATATTTTCAGCACCAAAGGCGTTACCACCAAAGAGATCTCACGATCACCGCATTCCTATTCTTCTTGGAAATGCGCCGACCAATGTCTGGCCATATCTTTATCCATACTTTCAGAAAACCAAGATAGAGAAGATCGTGAAGGTGATGTGGGATTCAGGTATAATCTGACCTAGTGTTAGCCCATATTCTTTTGTTTTGCTAGTCAGGAAAAATGACGAGTTATGGGGAATGTGTGTCGACTATAGAGCTTTGAATCGCATTACTATCAAGGATAAGTATCTGATTCTTGTCATCGATGAGTTTCTTGATGAGCTAGGAGGTGCCCAACAATTCAATAAACTGGATTTACATTTTAGATACCACCAGATTCAAGTTCATGAGGATTTACGTTTCAATACCCTTTAAGCGATGCACCTCATTCCCCGGATGTGGCAAAAAATTGGCGAGGGGCGCCTCATTCTCCGAATGTGGTGAACAATTGGCAAGGGCATTGCATCGGTGCACGGATACAATGAAAAATATGCAAGGGTTCCCACACCATAGATAAGTGTGGGTAAAGAAGTTAGTCCAAGAGAGTAGGATTCGTTTAGCAACTTGGAACATAGGAACCTTAACAGGTAAG
>JAOXJP010047906.1:0-16145 GCA_025762735.1 Platanus orientalis
TTGTATGGTGTGGAAGGCCTTCAAATGGCCCCCCAAACAAACACCCAAAAATAGGTCTTTAGAGACCCAATTTTGGGGAATATTTACTGATTTTACTGTGACATTTCTAAGCATGATCTTAAGCTAAATTTTTTATATGTTGTTCATATATGTACTTCCTGCTATCATGCCAAATTTTAGAATTTTTTAAGACCCCTAAGGGGTCCAAATGGCTAAAAAAGGATTGTTGGATTTTGGTCACAAGCATTGAAAAACCTGGCATATATAAATCAAGATTTAGACCAAGTATAGGCTTATCATATATGGTTGGAAATATCTCTCTCTCCTCTTTCCAAATTGACCAACCACACCCAAATCTGAATTTTCTAAAGAGAGATATGCCCTCTAGAGTGCGAACTGTCCAAATCCTAGAAAATAGGCATTGATAGCTTAAACAGGCGTCTGTTTGAAAAAAAATGTTAGGTAAGCATAGGATTATTATATATGGTTGAAAATATTTCTCTCTCATCTTTCCAAATTGACCAACCATGCTCAATTCCAAATTTTATGGAGAGAGATATGCCTCTTGGAGTACAAAGTGTCCAAACCCAACACCTGATTTTTAATCAGTTAAAAATCAGGTATTGACAGGAAATGTAAGCATTGGAAAAATTCAAGTGTTGAGATCTGGGACCCACCTTAGTGAACCTTAACCTTCTCTAAAGCCTATACATAGGCAACCAACACCTGAAGATTCATCCACGTGCTTAGGCACCTCTGTGGGCCCTGTTTACAAGCGTCAGGATGAATTTCAGGTGTTAGACCCGTGAATGCCAAATGAAACCCAGCCTCAAACCAATCCATTCCATAGACATACTTTAGGATACCTTCTTTTCAAATACCTCTTTTAGCTTTCCCAATTATCATAGTACGGTTGATTATACACTTATGATTTTTGAGTGTATTAGATGCCCGAACTTTACCTAAGAGAGAACACCTGAGTAGTGGCTGTTACGTCAGCATGATCGGGTCGAGTCAACCTACTCATTCACTACATTTCAACCCATCCTGACCTTTTACGGTCTTTACCTTATCTTAGGGTCATGTCGCAATGGTTCACAACCCAAAGACCTTGAGACTTGGCCATAGCCTAATTAGGTTCTCTAAACCATGCATCTTGGTACAACATAGTCTTGACCCTTTTTAGCTAACTTGTCTACATTTTGCAGCAATGTGGAGTACTTTGTAAGTATACAAATAATCTAAAATGAATCTACCCTACATCACTCTCATTGTCTGACATACTTGACTACCAAGATTGTCACACACAACAAACCCTTGGAACTACATACAGTCTGATCTTAATAAAACCCTAGGAACACATGAACCATAAGATCGGGTATGTAGGCAGCTCGAGACTATGTCTCAGGTGCGACTGTAATGATCACACCATGGGGGTGGTCCATACCAATAACTTTACATTTAACAAGCATAGACTTTAGCATAATTTAAAACATGTATGAATGAGAGAAGCCGCCCTAAAAAGGTGGGTATTTGGGGTGCCTAACACCTTCCCCAAATGCAACTAAACAACTTACCCTAAATCTCAGGAACTCAAACCAGTACAAAGAGTCAAACCCCTAGACCCCAGGTCTAGACTTCTCCTCTTCACCCGAAGAGGAGAATCGATGTCTAACTCCATCGGTTAACCCTGAGTTGCTGGCAACTCCAAGAAAAGCCTAACCCTCTAGTAAAAGGGTTAGCAAACTCTCACACACGGGCATCATGCGCCGAAGAGTGGACCCAAAAATCACGGGCCAGAGGGGGTATCCGAACCCCCTCCCAAATGCCAATGTCTACAACGATACAAACCACCCTCCATCTCCTTAGATTTTCCTTTATTTCCCTACAACATCGTACTGAAATCCGGTAATTAAAAACTTGTTCTTAATTCCAATCCTCCCTGGCTGAACACAATGTGCTTTGATACCAATTGTTGTGTTTTGCAACAATATTTAAGTATGAATAAATAAGAAAAAGAAATAAAATAAATCAAAGCACATAAAATTAAAGAGACCAAGATTTACGTGGTTCGGCAGTGTGCCTACGTCCATGGCAGAGAAATTAGCTTTCCCTCACTATGAGAATGCAAATCTGTACAAGAATATGTGTATTTCAAACCCAAAACCCACACTGTTTCCCCTTGTACACCCTTTCTCACTCTCACCTTCTCAAAACCTTAAGAAACCAGGAAGAACAATTGCGGCTACATCTCTCCCAAAATCTTCTCTCTATTTTTCCCTAATATATATTAGGGTTTTTCCTCTTTGGTTGTCCAATACACTCCTACCAGCGAAAGGAGTCCTTTTTAAACCCTAACATAAGACCTAGCCATTAGATCTCTTAAGATCTAATGACACTACTGAAAAGTAAAGACACAAACGATACATTCAAATACATTCCTAGAGATAGAGAGAGTTATAGAGCAAAAAATGGAATCCATATTTGCTTTTTCTACTCTCAGTTCTATTAATATCGTCATGGATACCACTGTAGCAATTACTCCAGCTACAAGTCTGCCCATAAGTGCATAAATCTTTAGCCTTCTCTCACCATTTCCATGAGAAGCATAATTGGGTACATGTGGCGGGTAACATAGTTATCTTTGGGATTCATAGTTATCTTTACTATTGAAGCTTCACTATCAAATCCAAACACCAAGCTGATACCAACCTCAGATGGGTTATAATCTAAGCACATAATCCATGCACACATTCTCCATAAGAGCATTGGAGAAGATTAATATTTCAACCTATATCAGCTACAATAGTATCAAATTTACAGATATTGTGGGCGACAGGAGATGATCCTTTTCAGTGGCCAGAACTGAAATGGTCTTTCCGGTGGGTGAAAATGATCCTTTCTAGTGGGAGAATGGAGACAGTCCTTTTCCGATTGCTAAACAGGGACGGGGGGTCGTGCAAAGAGAGCTTGTGTTTGTTGCTTTTCATCATGCGTTAGGTAAGGTAGAGAAGAGAATCAAGGAATTGGTTTCTTAACTTGGGTCAACGAAAGTGGTTAGTAGTGTTCCCTTAAGATTATTTCCAATTCACTCACATGTCTGATCACCAACAATAAAAAAAACTTGAGGCCCCGAAAGCTGTAACACCTGGGAAGGATATTATTGTTATAGCAACCTGAAGAATAGTGATGCCACTTAAGAAAGGTTCTGTTATTCAATGACCCTTCAACATTGAGGCTTATAGAGGAGCTAGAAAAGAAGTCCGGAGGGATGTCTTATCGGGTCATCACTCCCCCCTGATGCCCGACACCCCGAAACCCCTGGGATGAGTCCCAGGGCGTGTTCTGAGCCCTGGGTAACTAGGCATCAAGAAAAGGAAGCTACCCACAGCTAGTTTTCCTGAGCCAAAGAACAATCTAGAAGTTGTTACAAAAAGAATATTCTCTACAACTAGCCTAATAAATTGAGAAGAGATAAAATAGGAGAAAACCACTACGATAACAGACTGAAACGGAAAAACCAAATCTATGCCAAATATGCCACATAAAATCTAGGAAGTTGCCATTATAGACACAGAAAGATCCAGGCAGAATCTCACTTGATATGCCTCTACTCGAGCCTATAAATAGGGGAAACATTTAGCTCAACAGGTATAGGAAAAATAATCCTAGTAAGAGTTCTGCATTCTATAACTATTCTTATCTAACTTGATTGTTGGAGAGCTTGAGGTCGGCACCCCACCGGTGTCATAGCTCTTTTGCTTTGTCTTGTGGGGACCATTTTGTCAGAGATCCTGGCCTACCATGTATCCATTTGACTAGTACCAAGACGTTTGTGATTCTGGTATCATTAGTCGGCGCCGTATGTGGAAAGTCATCCTTAAGGACCAAAGGTTTGCATGGTTGAGACCAGATCAATGGCAACTCACCATAACCCTCGCGCCTAAGTTGACGGACAATAAACCACTATCTCTGATGAAAGCCGCCACGAAGAACGTCAGGTGGTCACCCTCGAACAGGGCATCCAAGACCTAATAGAAAACATACAACTACTTATAGACCAGAATCGGAAGATAATGAGGGAGCTGAGGGGTCAGAAGATTGAACCCAACAATCAAGAAAGTGGATTGTGGGAGCCACCCATCCAACTGGATGGGAGCCATGACAACGACTAAGCATGGGATGATGAAGAAGGAAGTGTTACGCACCCTAAGTTTGAGAATCAAACCATATCTTTCAACATAGAGAAAGGGTTCACACTTTTAACCCTTGGGAAGAGGAGATGGAAGATGTGAGGTAAGAGATAACAAGCATAAGGGAGGCCATCAAAGAGAAAGCTTCAGAAATGGTCGACAAGCTCATCCAAAGAATGGACCACCTGTTTACTCCCAAGGTAATGGCTCAACCATTACTTGCCAAGTTTAAGCCACCCCTGATGGAGATGTTCGACGGTACTTGGGACCCTCTCGACCATCTAGAGGCCTACAAAACATATATAAATATTTAGGTGACACATGACAAGATCATGTGTCGAGCTTTCCCAACCACTATAAAAGGGTTCACCCGAGTGTGGTTTAGCCAACTGAAGCCTAGGAGTATACCAAACTTTATAGAGCTCAACCGACAGTTCGTCGGGTATTTCATAGGCGACTAAAGAGCTAAATGTCAAGCAAAGCAAAGGTGAATCCCTCTAAGATTATGGCCCGGTTCAACAAGGAGATGTTGCAGGTTGATGAGGCCAAGGAGAAGGTAATTATGGCCTCTCTTATGGCGAGATTGCTACCTTCCAAGTTCCTCTTCTCATTATCGAAAAACCCACCATTACGCATATCCAACATAATGTTGAAGGCACAACAACACATGAATGCTAAGGATACTCTTAGCGTCGGACAGGAGTGGGAGAGAGGGGTTAATCCTCAGTCCTACAAGAGGAAGAGGGAGCCGCAGCCCTCTTGGGATAAAAGGAGCTCCCATGTCAGGGGCAGACCTCAAGGGATCAATCTACCCCCGAGCATATTTCAAAATTAGACCCCCCCTCAATGCACCGATGGAACAGATGCTCATGTATATTAAAGATGACCCGAGTATCAAGTAGCCCAAGAATATCTGAGCCGCACCCGAGAGGAGGAACTGAGATAAGTATTATTATTTTCATTGGGAAAATGGTCACGATACCAATGAGTGCTTCGACTTGAAGAAGTAGATAGAAGCCCTCATTCAATGAGGGCAACTATAAAAGTTCATGATGGGAAGACCCCCAGTTGGACGAGAAAACACCCACCGAGATCCCCCAACTCAAGAGGAGAGAAGACCTAAAGTCCTATAGCAAGATCAGGATAATAGCAGGAGGACTAGCCAGGGGAGGAGAGTCCAACTTGGCAAGAAAGTCCCATGTCAAGCAAATACATGGTGAAAGAGAACGGAAAATGTTGACTGTAGAAAAGCTGACCAAGTAGAACAAGACAGAGCATCCCCCCATCACTTTCTCTGAAGAAGACTCCCAGGGAGTGAGTCAGCCACACGACGATGCACTAGTGGTGACCCTAGTCATCTCAAACTACAAAACCCACCGCGTCCTCATCGATAATGGGAGCTCGATAGATATCCTTTTATCTCCTAGCCTTTAACCAGATAGGCATTGGTCAAGACAAACTTAAGCCGGTTCAATCACCTTTAGTCGGTTTCACAGGCGATAGGCTACTCCCCCTTGAAACGTTTAGCTTGCTAGTGACCATTGGGATGGGGGACAAACAAATCACTAAGGTGATTGATTTCTTAGTGGTCAATTTTCCATCGGCATACAATGTCATACTCGAGAGGCCGACATTGAACTAGATGAGGGTGGTTACCTTAACCTACCATCTTTTGATGTGTTTCCTGACTAAAGAAAGTGTTCAGAAAGTCAGAGGGGATCAGGTGACTGCCCAGGATTGTTATGTGGCCTCTCTCAAAGGATAATCAATCCTAAAGGAGATAATGTCAATCGATTGTTTGGAGGTCTGATATAAAAGGACTCAGATAATTGTAGAGCAAGGGGAGACCTCGAGGATATCGTCCTCAATGTTAATTACCCTGATTGAGTAACTCAAGTAGGGTCTGACTTACTGAGGGAGTTCAAAAAGCAACTATGGGGGTTTCTTGTCGACAATCGAGACGTGTTTTCCTGGGGACATGAGGATATGCCTAAGATAGACCCTCACCTGGTGGTACATCAGCTCTATGTAAGCCTAACAATAAAACTAGTCAAGCAAAAGAAAAGAAACTTTGCCTAGGAAAGGAACTAGGTCATCACGGAGGAGGTAGATAAGCTATTCAAAGCCCAGTTCGTAAGGGAAGTCTATTACCCCGAGTGGCTGCAAACGTTGTTATTGTGTGAAAGCCAAACGGAAAGTGGAGGATTTGTGTCGACTACACCAACCTCAATAAGTCATGCCTTAAGGACAGTTTTCCTCTCTCGAGGATCGACACCCTGGTAGACTCGATGGCTAGACATCAAACCCTTAGTTTTATGAATGTTTTCTCAAAGTATAATCAGATAAAAATGTACGTGCCCGACCAGGAAAAGATAGCGTTCATCACTGATCAAGGACTCTATTATTACCGAGTTATGCCCTTCAGCTTGAAGAACGCAGGGGCTACGTACCAAAGACTCATCAACGAGAAGTTCAAGGGCCAGATTGGAAGAAACGTCTAAGTATATGTGTGAATGATATGTTGGTAAAGATCCTACTGATTGAGTAACATCTAGCAGACCTGAACGAAACGTTTTAAACACTAAGGAAGTACAAAATGAATTTCAACTCGAGAAAAATGTGTGTTTGGTGTGTCCACTAGAAAATTCCTTGGATTAATGGTCTCCCAACAAGGAATAGAAGTAAACCTCGAGAAGGTTAGATCCATAATCGAGATGCAACCACTGAGGAATGCCAAAGAGATACAGTGACTGGCGGGAAGGGTCACGACATTGAGTAGGTTCACAACTCGGGCTATTGACAAATGTTTTCTTTTCTTCCATCTGTTGAAGAAGGCATTTGACTAGAATGAAGAATGCAGTAAAGCCTTTCAAGAACTTAAAATTTACCTCGAGCGCTTACCATTAATCAACCAATTGAAGTGAGGTGAGTTACTCTACGTTTATTTATCAGTATCAGACACCTGTCAGCTCGGTGCTAATCAAAGAAGAAAATAGGGTATAGATGCTTGTGTACTACACCAATCAGGTGTTCAGGGGAGCTAAGGAAAGATACTTGAAAGTCAAAAAAATGGCATTCTCCTAGTTGTCATAGCCAAGCGACCGAGACCTTACTTCTAGGTGCACACTATCCAAGGACTCACTGATCAACCACTCAGGGTCATACTACACAAGCCTAAGACCTTAAAGAGGCTGGTTAAATGATTGGTGGAACTGAGCAAATTGACATCGAGTACCATCCCTGAGGAGCTATCAAGGGTCAAGTTGTTATTGATTTTATCACTGAGTATACTCACATGCCAAAGGATGAGGTCCGAGCACAGGAAGATTAACCTAGGGAGATGGAAGCAACCAAAACAACATGGATGCTCTATGTTGTTGGCTCCTCCACCAATAAGTCTACCAGTGGGGGGATTGTTTTGGTTACTCCAAAAGGAACTGAGCTTGAATACGTTGTCATATTCAAGTTTAAGGTGACCAATAATGAGGCAGAGTATGAGGCCTTACTCACCGAGTAACGACTCGTTCATGCCCTTGGGGCTAGCCAAGTAAAAGTCATCAGTGATTCCCATCTAGTCATAGGGTAAGTATTGGGAGAATATGAGGTGAGGGATGAATGGACGAAGCAATATCAGGCATTGGAAACAAAGGAAAAATCCCAGTTCGAGCAGTTCAACATGCAGCAAGTCCTTCGAGGACAAAATGAGAAAGCCAATAAGTTGGCCAAGCTCGCGTCATCAACCGTGGAAAACCTCAACCCCAAGATCTTCATGGGGAGCTTAACCAAGCCAAGCATTGAAACAAAGGCAGCAATGTCAACATGGCAAGCCCTAAGCCCAAATGGTCTGGCCAAATCATAAAATACTTGAAGGATAGAGGGTTATCCGAGAACAGGGATGAGGTGAGGAAAGTGAAGGTGATGGCAAGTCGATATCTCTTCATCAACGACACCCTTTATAAAAGAAGCTTTACCTTTTCCCTGCTAAGGTGCTTATCCAGTCAAGAAGCTGACTATGTTCTTTAAGAAGTACATCAAGGGGTATGTGGTAACCACTCGGGGGGAAAAGCATTGGCCAACAAAGTAATCAGAGCAGGACATTATTGGCCCTTGATACAAAAATATGCAAGCATGGTCATCCAGAAGTGCGACAACTGCCAAAGATTTTTCAACATCCCAAGAAAGCCTGTTAAAGAGCAAGTTATAATAACTGGTCTGTGGCCTGTCACCCAGTGAGGAATCGACATTATCTGGTATTTCCCTCAAGGAAAAAGGCAAATAAAGTTCTTAGTGGTTGTCATCGACTACTTCACAAAATGAGTTGAGGTGGAGCCCCTGGCGAAGTTCACCGAAAAGAATATCTGTAACTTCACATGAAAATTAATCGTGTGCCGATTCGGGATACCCAAGGTACTCATCACCGACAACGGTAAGTAGTTTGACAACGTTTGGTTCTGAGAATTTTGCTCAGGGCTCGGGATTAGAAATCACTTTTCTTCACTGGCAAACCCTTGAGCTAATGGTCATGTGGTCACCAACCAAATACTACTGAACATCCTTAAGAAGAGGCTTGAGGATTCAAAAAGCCTCTAGCTCGAGGAGCTACCCAATATCCTATGAGCTTACTGGACTATAATTAAAACCCCCACCGGAGAAACACCATTCCTCTTAGCATTCAAAATTAAGGCAATGATCTCGGTAGAGATTGGGGTGAGCACTTACAGAATAGCAAGTTTCAATCCGGATGAGTACCTTAGAAACAACCTGGATATGCTGGAAGAAAAGAAAGACAATGTTGCACTCCAGATAGCCGCCTACAAGCATAAAATGACTAAGTACTATAACTTGTAATTATAGTAGAGAAGATTCGTAGTAGGAGACTTGATCCTCAGGAAGGTCAGCCTAGCGACTCAAGACCTAATGAAAAGGAAACTAAAGCCAAGTTAGGAAGGACCCTATAGAGTAACAAGTTTTTATAGACCCGAGACATACCATCTCGAGACTTTGCAAGGAGAGCCACTACCTCAACTATGGAACATCGAGCATCTGAGAAAATATTATCAATAATGCTAATGTGATTATTTATTTTACATTAATAAAATTTCGTAATTCGGTAGAGATGGGAGAGTTCAGGCCCCCGAGCTAAGGTCATGAGGATGACCCCAGGTCAAAAATTGACCTATCCCTAAGGGGAGAGTTTAGGCCCCCAGGCCTAGGTCACAAGGATGACCCCATGTCACAAGACTAACCCATCCCTTAAGGGAGAGTTTAGAAGACAAGACAAAAGAGGCACGGGCAACATACGAGGCCTTGCTTAGTGCCATTGAACAAAATTTAGGAGAATAAATGATGATTGTAATGAATACTACATCTATCAAAGTCTCAGAGATTCCTGAGAATGAGGCCGTCAAAAACCTCGATGGGTAAGGTTGAAGCCTCGAGGTACCGAGACGTGAGTATTGTTGTCAAAGAGACTAAGGTCAACCTTTCAACATCAAGAAAGTGCAACTCCAACCTCTTACGTATCAGATAAGAATGAGTGCCCAAAAATACCTAAGGACATCGTAGAAGAAAAGCCTCACAAAGGGTGATGACTTAAGTTTCGGCGATGCCATCAGAGATCCTTAAGTCACCTGGGTTAGAAAGAGTCGAATGACTCATAAGTTAATTCTCTAAGGCCGGCCTACTCCTACATACTTAGAAATTTTTTAAAAGGGTAACTAAGGATTTTTTCCACAAGATGTACCCATACTTAGATATTTTTTTCATACCCCTAAATAGAAATTTTTTTACCTAAGGATCTTTCCACGAGGCGCATCCACACTTAGAAAAGTTTTGTAAAAAACAAAGAAAAACTGGAACTAAACCATAGTAAATCATAAGATGGGGGAAAAATAAATTTTATTAATAAAAAAAGATGATTTACATCGACAAGAAAAAACACAAACAAAAAAGAAATATACATCTATGTCGGGGGTCATCAGCCCCTAGGTTTTCCACCCTAGCACCTCCTAGGGCCACGATCTCAACACCCTCGGCCCCCTCTCCTTCTTTTCCTTCCTCCTCCAGGTCGAAGGGCGTGAAGTTTAAATCCATAAAGGCCTGGGCAGCTTACTTCCTAAACTCCCCAAAGTTGTCAAGGAAGTAACCGCAGCGTCAGCGGTCCAATCCCTCTCTTCCTTAGCCTAAACCCAAGCAAGAGCCACTGCCTCGACCACCTTTGTTGCCACAGCTTGTTTCAGAGTCACCATGAACGACCCCTCCATCTCAAGGCAATGACTCCTTTCATAACCGAGATCAGACCTGGCTTGGGTAACCTCGTCCTTAGCCAATCGCAGGTGTTGGGTCAACTCGCCTATTATAGCCTCGTCCTTAGCAACTCGAGCGACCATGTTCACGTTAGTCCCCTCCACCCACTGAAGCTTCTCCCTCATAGCCTTAATCTCGGCCTCAACGCCAACATGAACATCAATGAGTTCTTGGGTGGCTTTAACAAGACGACCATGGAGTTCAGTCTGGGCCTTCTCGCTAGTTCTAAAACTCTAGATAGAGGTTGCCATGAAGGCCGTGGTCTACAAGGCCACAAACATATCAGTAAAAGATATAAGTATGTACAAAAAAAATTACCTTATCCATGTAAAATAACATCTTATGGTGAAGAGTAGTAGAGGAGAGGGTCTTCATATGTTGAGGTCGCTAGCTCGAATGCCCTCAAAGAGGTGATCCACCCAGTACTCGGCTTAGAAAACTAGGTCAAGGATCCCGCTGAGGACGTGCCCTTATCTTGGGAAAAGGAAGAAGTGGGCCTAGTAGTGGACATCTTAGGGGCCGCGGTCACCCGAGGAGAAGTGGAAGCAACTACAATGATTGTGGAATAGGGTGTGGCCATCAAGTCTCCCCCGACAGTGCGAGGGGTGGAGAACTAGTGGCTTCGCCCTCTAAATCCATAATAGGGATGGAGGAATTGTTTGGAACTGGGACAGGGATCGCCTCGGGGACTCAAGCTTGAGCAGCATCAGCCTCAGGAACCCGAACTTCAGCCTCAGAAGACCCCCCTTTGACAAGGGTTCTCTTCCTCTTCTTCACTGGGGAGACCAACTCCCCTTGGCTTGACGCCTTAACCTACTTGGCCTAGGCCAAGAACCTCCTATCAGGCTTCATTATTGCAAAACATTAACAACACGAGATTAAAAAATGTAAAAAAAAGGAGAACGGAAAGAATTTTAAAGCGATAGAACAACATAAAAACTTCCTGGGTCAAGACCAAAACAATTCCTGGGGGTGACAAGGTTGGGAAAAGCGTGAACTGGGTAGTTCACAACGTCCTGGAGGTGATCCTCCTCCTCAGGGGAAAGCTCGTTGACATCCGAGACTGACATAAGGAAAATGCCAGATGAATAAAAAAGAAAAAGAAAATAAAGAAGAAAAAGAAAGAAAGGACACAAAAAAGAAAGACTCACCAATAGAGCTAATGCTCGACGCCTAGACCCTATTGAACCTCAGGAGGGAGTCTTCCCTCAGGGGAACTCTCAGCCTTCACTGAAGATGAAAAAATAGTGGCTCATTCATCTGTTGTTGGAACTCGGGAGCTAGTTACTATAGTAGTAGTGGTGGAAATCATCAAGGGCAAGGTGGGCCCTTCCCTTGAATGTCAACTCCCACAGGACCATACACCCTAGAGCTATCCTCTAGGCGTTAGGCATTAATTGTCTCGGCGCTAGACCGAGATAGAGCAATAGGTCCCTAAGGAAGTAAGGGACTGGAAAACATAGGCCGGCCAAAAGAGCCTACTCATACAATGCTCAGCTGTTGGCAGGGGCCTCGAAGGCCAAGAGCTCTTGGGGCCATGAGGATAGCCTCCTCAGGAATGATGTAAGTCCCCCGATACCGAGTCAGGGTCTGCGGCCTCAACTTGGACATGTAACCAACAACAGCAAACTCTTGTCTGTGAGCAATCTCCCTTGCAGCAGTTAGGTTCACCATTTTGTCAAGAGGAGCTGACCTGAAGGTCGGCTTAGGGGAGTTTTTCTGGACCTCCATCAAGTCATTGGCATCGTCAACCATCCGGTTAACACTATCCCTGGACATCATTGGATATAATAGGAAGTGGAGGGAAAGGAAGGAAATGACCCAAAAAAGAGAAAAAGCTAAAACCCCAAATTAAAATACCTGGAAACTGGATAAAATAGACAAAAAGACGACCGCCGGAGTACAAGTAGCTCGCCGAAAATCTCCTAGAGGAAGATACACGGAGCACTAAAGTGAGGTTCAAAATGATAGAGGAAAACAAAATGGCCTTCGAGAGTTGTATTTACAGATAAAATCCCTTTTCCTCGACCCAACACGTGTCACCCATCGGGGGCTGTCAAAATGTTATGATTACCCCAGGAGTTAAAGCGGTGCTCAAATCTCGAAGTAAGCATAGGGCTTAATCCCATTTGTCCAATTGTGTTGGGATGTATGTAAGACACGACGCTTGACATGATCCATAAATAGTGCATGCACATCCCCTCGGCAATTGCAACGCATAAAATGAAATTTCATCATAACGTCTGCCCATAATTAATGCATCCTTGATAAATGAAAAAACAAAAAAAGTTGTCGAAATGAGTCAACAACAACAAACAGCCTTATCCTAACTAGTTGGGGTCAGCTACACAAATCAAGTTCCGCCATTCCGCTCTGTATAGGGCCTTATCTACTGTTAAATTACAAGCTATCATGTCCCTCTTTACTACCTCTACCCAGGTAAATTTTGGCCTTCCTCTAGTCCTTCTAGCACCTTCAACTTGTATTGTCTCAATCATTTCACTGGTGCAATCATTGGTCTTCGTTGCACATGCCTAAACCATCTCAATCGACTTTCCCTCATTCTATCACTTATTGGTACTACCCCTAAACTCCCACAAATGAACTCATTCCTAATTTTATCCTTTCTACTCTTGCCACTCATTCATCTCAACATCCTTATTTCAGCCACACTCATTTTATGTACTTGTTGTTTGTTAGCTGCCCAACACTCTGCTCCATAAAGCATGGTTGGTCTTATAACTGTCTTATAGAATTTTCCCTTTAATTTTAGCGGTATTCGTTTATCACACAACACTCCAGAAGCACCTCTCCACTTCAACCATCCCGCTCTAATTCTATGACATATAAATCAATATGCAAATCATAACCATACCTTAGATTTTACCATACATAAACTTTTTGTGGATAACTTAGAGTCAAACTATGGAAGACCTTACATAAAACCACTAGATTTGAATTTTTTATTGGATTGGAACAAAATAATATAAACAATAAATTTAGTATTAAAATTTTTTTTACCTACAATATCATTACTAAATCTCATAGACAATAGTTTATTCAAAGCTAAAAACATAGGATTTACTTTAAATAAAATACAATATTGTTTTTTGGATCGCTTCCTAATTAATTCTCCAAACATTTCAACTCGCTTCTCCAAAAGTTTCTACTTGTTTTCCTAAATAGATTTTACTTGCTTTACCATGTTTCCCATGATTGGGAAACACACTTCCCACTACATGAGAAAATGGAATGGAATTAGCTTCCCAAAAGAGCTTCCCACCTTGTACCAAGCTTCCCTACAATTATGGTCTATACCCATTCTTGAACATAGCATTATAGAATCTCTCAAACCATGCTTTAGGGGATTGCTTAAACCCATATAGAGCTTTGTTTAAGTGAAATACTTTCCCTTTACCAGAAGAGTACAAAAACCTAGAAGGTAACATCATATAAACTTCCTCTTTAAAGTCACCATGCAAGAAGGGATTCTTGACATCAAATTGGAATAAGGGTCATCCCTAATTGGCAGCAACAGAGATCAAAATACAATTAGAATTCATTTTTGCAACAGGAGCAAAGATTCTTTGATAATTAACCTCATATGTCTGTGTATAGCCCTTGGCTACTAATCTGACCTTATACCTCTTCACCGTGCCATTACGTTGCAATTTCATAATGAATATCCATTTACAACCTATAGGTTTTTTTCCATATGGAAGATCTACAACATCCTATATTTTGTTCTTTCTTTAAAGCTTGCATTTCTTCTTCCATTGTTTTTCTCTAATGAGGTTGAGATAGGGCTTGGGATACACTGCATGGAATAGAAACAGAAGACAAAGAGGTCGAAAAAATTCTAAACTTAGAAGACAATGAATCATATCACACATGATTAGCAATAAAATGTTGGGTACAAGAACGAGTACCCTTCCTAATGACAATACGAAGACAGAAATTATCATGAGGCACAAGAAAAGCAATACTTGGAGATGAGGAGACTAGTTGGAGAGGAACATGAGATTCAGGGGCAGGGCAACACTCTTCTTATTACGCCGAACAAACACAGGTGAAATCTTGAACCTAAGACTTCTTTTGGGTGATTGCCACTACATCTTTCTCTTTGAAAACAGCCACTTACTCCATCTCCCTTAGTTATGATATCCATCAACATCAAGAGCATAAGGAGGAATAGGTAAAAGAAGAGCAAACTCATCTTCCCTTTCAGTTTTATTTTCCCCCTAAAGATAAAGCTAGCTAGGAGAGAACGGTCCCATGCAAGGCGGCAACATAGAAACAATGCACTTCCACATAGAGGGTTGATAACATTTATAACCCTTCTAATTCGGAGTATATCCAAGGAAGATACATTTCAGAGTCTTGGGATCTAACTTTGAATGATCAAATTTAGGGACATGGACATAGCATATGCAGCCAAAGACTTTAGGATGAAGGAAAGATCTAAGAAAAGAACATGAGAGAAGATTAAGGGGACGTTTAAAGCCTAGAATATGTGAAGGCATACGATTCATCAAGTAAGCAGCAGCCTAAAGAGCATCAATCCAAAAAAACTTAGGGAACATGCATATGGAAAAGCAAGGCACGAGTGATCACAAGGAAATATCGGTTCTTCCTCTCAACCACCTCATTTTGCTTAGGAGTACAAAGACAAATTGTTTGATGGAAAATGTCATGCTGAGAAAAGTAGGAGGAAAAAACATGAGACATGTATTCTGCACTATTATCGAAATGGAGAACCTTGAGCTTAGTGTCAAACTGGGTTTCACCTAATTTGTAAAACAATTGAAAGGCTTAAAAACTTCACCCTTATATTTCAACAAGTAAATCCAAATAGCCCAAGAGTAAATATCAATAAAGGTTACAAAATAATGAAAACAAAATAAGTTATGGGAGTAGCTCCTTATACATCAGAATGAACAATAGTACATGGAGAAGAACTGCGACTTATACTTGGGGAATAGAAGGAATGACAACGCTTAGCCAACTCACAGGTTTCACAATAGAAATTAGAAACAAAATAACATAAGTCCGGAAAGAATTTTTATAACATGAGAAAGGAGACATGGCTAAGGCGTGAGTGTCACAAGAGAAACTGATCACGTTGAGAAGAAGGCATAGAAGGGGTGACTAACTGCTGAGCTGTAGGTGAAGGAGATGATGCATGTTGAGCCATATAGGCAACTGAGGAACAGCCATCCATAAGATACAACCTCTGATCTTTATATCCTCTACCAATAGTCTTCCCCGACTTCAAATCTTGAAAAACACAATACGAAGGGAAAAACATAACACTGCAATTTAAAGCTTTTGTAATATGACTAACTGAAACAAGATTTAACTTAAAATTTTGAACATGATAAACAGAATACATTCAGACAAGGGCAAGGATGAAGTAAGAGAAATGCAACCAGTACCAGCCACAAAAGACAATGAACCATCAACAATACATTCTTGTCTTTACTAAAAGAAACACGATGTAAAGAAAAGATGCTAGACACATTAGTCGTATGATAAGTGATGCAGGGCGATAGCGTAGGTGATGAATCTCACCAACAAATTGGGACAATCTTCCACGAACCTGTTGAATTTCAAAGCTGAAAATACCAGGAACAGGGACTTGTTGAT
>JAOXJP010047916.1:0-16145 GCA_025762735.1 Platanus orientalis
ATATATATATATATATATATATATATATTGGCACCTCACATAAATGTTTAATTGCTTTTTTACCAATATTTATAGACCTTTTCTTCCAACTTTACTAGGAGTCAACAACTACTAAAGGTCCTAGTTTGGAAACAATAAACTACTAAAGATTTAGTGGGATAAATAATCTTACTCTTAAAAGATTTGATTTAAATGGTTTCTAACAAGCCCAAAATCTTAGCACTGACCCTTAACACCATTAGCAACTTAACATTGTCAACCAACAAAAAAAGGAAGACAGAAAGAAAGAGAAGGAAGCCAGAGCAAAGACTGTAAGAGTAAAAACACTGTTTATCAGTTGCTTGATAGATGTTAAAAAAAATAAACAAAAACAATTAGGTAACTTAGTAGTGTCGTATGTCTCCAAGTTCTGCTGGTAAGAAGTCAAGTTCTACATGAAAAAAATTAGCAAGAGTGTTATATATATATATATATATATATATATATATATCTTTTTTATTTATTTTAAGGAGAATGATTGTCTGTTTTGACACAGACCTCTACAAGCGTGCCATGGATTGAGACATGGTGGGTTTTTGAATTTGGTCTCTTTTTGAACACCTACTTTTTCATCTGAACCTTTTTTGGACGTTTTTAACCCCAAACACAACACATGTCAGCTTATCATTCACCATAAATAGTACAGACACTTTTTCATCACAGATTATTTTCTTCCCATTTTAAATATTGATTGCTTCTCATCTTTTTTCTCTTTGTTTTTGGATGTCTGGGTCACACTTCTAATTATAGATAGGATAATGTCTGCCAATACCATTAAGATGCCTCGAGCAATGAAGAAGAATAGAAATCAACGTTTTTATTGAAGTAAATTTTTGGGAAAATAACGATCCTAAATAGGGCTTCTATTGAGATTACATGTTATAGTCCTAATTATAAATAAATCTATGTGAAACAATTTAATCTATTTTTGTTGCGTCTGGCTTTCCATAGACAAAAGAGCAGATACATGATCCATCATCCTGAACAATTCTCACATTTCTCCCTCTCTTTTTTTATTAAATTAATATTTCATTCCATAATAATGCAAGTCCTCCAGACCTTCCCCTGGTTCAACATATTCCATTCTCCAATCTTTTAGTAAGCCTTTTTGATCCTTTACTCAGATAAAGAGCGGAGGAATACTTTCACACGCTTTATCCACAAAATCTGAAGCACAACTTCCATCTAAGGTTTACAAAATAGACAAATCAACAGAGTAAGAACATCTACGTCACATGCAAATTCCCATCTATATCTCATCCAAATTCCCATGTAGGAAAGCATGTTTCATGCAAATTCTTGTAGGGCCACCACATTCCTAATCACCATAGGAGGAACTACTTTTTTTTTTATAAATAAATAAGGTAAATTTTATTGAAGAGATCATACATAATTACAGAGGCTATACCTTACAAAGAGAATACAATTCAAGAGAGGCTGAATACCATGGACTCCCATTCAAATACAGTTTTTCTCAAGTCTAGAGTTCAAGCTTAAATCAAATCAGCAAAGGTCCAAGGCATAGCCCACGAAGCAGCAAACTATTCATACTATTCAAATGCCTAGCCTTCAAGGTGGAAACATGTCATTCCTAATTTTATTTCCTCAGAAACATTGTGAAAGCTCATATAGCATTTCACACGAGCCATCCATGCTGGTGGGTCAGTTTTCCTCAAACATTGTTTGCATCCGATTTGACTTTGACGCCCATTGTTTGCATCCGATTATATGGTTGTGTGTGTACATATTGTGATTTTGATATATTGGTTGTCAGGATTATTGAACCTAGACACTTCCGCGGCTTTGGTTTGAATATTACGATCTGGATCCCTTTATTAGTATTTTCCAGAGAAAATTGACGCCTGCTCCTTGTTCAAGAATTCCATGGATAAGCCTTTGCAACATTATCATATAAGTCTTAATATCCATGAAATAACTCTCCATGTTTGTCTATTGATTTTCCATTTCTCCTTGAATGTCGATAAATTAGAATCAAATTGGTCAACCTTATCTTGTGAGCGTGTGATAATCATGGTAGATCATAATGAACTCTGATACCAAATGTAATGACATTGTGGCATGGAAGAGACAAAATTAAATAAAAAAGAAGAGAAAGGAGAAAAGGGAACATGTTCGAGATGGCTAGAAGAACTTGAAACTATTGCTTTATTTTTTATTTGTTTTCAAGATTACAAACCACCTATTTACAACAATCAACTTTCTCAATACCATAGAAAACTACAAAATTAATTTTTCCTAACAAAATTAAAAGAAAATGAAGATGGAAATTAGTAACCAATATAGCTAGTAAAATTGGTCCTTATGGTAAATGCCACATCATCCCCCAATATTAGCGATGCGGTTACAGCCATAAAAGGCAGTCATAACACGTCCCACTCTCGGGTGCCACAAATCCAATAGGTTGTGGAGAAATCTCTATAATTTTTCACCACGTTTCAAAAATATAGTATCTTTGATTTCAAATGAAAAATGAAGCGAAACAAGTGTGCTTTACAACAATTGGACTTAAAGATTTACAACAATCAACTTTCTCAATCAACTTTCTCAATACCAGCTTATGAGTGTGCTTTCCTATGATTTGGACTTAAAGATTTAAGGCATCCTCTTTGGGTTTTGTATTATGAAGAATACTGTCCTTTAAGGTGAGGGATGATTTTTCATTACCAAAAATTTTTACTGATAGGATTCTTACTCCATTCTTAGTAATTTCCTTTTCATTTTGTTTCATTTCTTATTATTTCTATGTTTAGGCATATTTGTTTTGAAAGTTCGTAGGTGTAGATTGAGTGTGTTTAAGAATTATATTGAACTTTCATTAATGTGATTAGAGAAGATTAATTAAGTCTCACTTGTTGGAGATTGGAGGTCACCACCCTCAAAGTAATTCTTCTTCGCTCTTTCTTTGGTTTTTGGCTTATTTCTCTTATATTGGATATGTTAGGTTCTTAGGTTTGATTTATCATGGCCAATGTGCATTTGCAAGAAAGAATCGAGCGCCTGGATGCAGATATATTCACACTCAAGGAAACGATGAATGGACAACAAATTATTTTTGAACAAAAATTTTCAAACCTTAAATTCCAAATTGCAACAATCCAATGGCTCATTCAATGTCTACTGGCTCAAAATACAAAGAAACCATATCATCTACAGAATCCCCTTTAGTAACCTCTAGGTTACATGTGGTGAGTTCAACCCTACAACATTCAACTGTGATTGCATAATCAATCCAAATTCGCTATACCCAAGTTGAATTTTTTTTTTATTTGACAATGAGGATCTTCTTGGTTAGATTTATCAAACTCAATTGTTTTTTTTGTAAAATTTAACACCCAATGATGAAAAGATATAGATGGTTGCATTTCATAATGGCGGAAAGGCAATACAATGGTATAAATGGATTCCGTTCAGTTATATACACCTAATTTAGAGCATCTAAATATGCCAAACCTGGGGAAGCACTTGTAAAACTACAACAAAAAGGGTCAGTGCAAAACTATCAAGAAGAATTCGAATATTTGACAATTATCACAGTTAAATTACCTAAGACATTTACAATAAATTACTTTGTGAGTGGCCTTTAGGACATCTATAGTATAGAACCCAATTCGTTGATTAATGTTAGTTCTTTACGCAAATTTGAAGTGAGATTATGTACATCTTGACGTCCAACCCATGCTAATATTGGAAGGTTTAGTCCTCCAATTGCTACACCACCTTCTGTTCTTCCCACACCAACCCTGGTAGCAGCTCCAAACCAATCTTTCACGAATAACATTATAACCATCAAATCGCTCTTATAGAAGTTGAAGGAGATGGATGACATCGCAGAAAAGAATTGTGTTTTAATTGAGGACATTAATGTAAGGTTTAACAATTGTTCTTTATGATAAGAGATTTATTTGACAAAGATGATGCGGAAAATGATAACAATGATAATCATGATCAAGGTGGTTGAAACTACTCGCATTGTTCAAAGATCTTGCTTCATGATTTCGACTAATACGGCTTTTTTCAACTTTCAACTTGGAAAACATGATTGTACATATAGGAGGTAGAATGAGAGGATTCTTACTACATTCTCAATAATTTCCTTTCATTTTGTTTCTTTTTCTTGTTATTTCTATGTTACACGTATTTGTTTTGGAAGTTGATAGGCGTACAGGAGGGATTTGAGAATTATATTACCAAAGCACTTTCACTATTAAAATCAGAGAAGATTTATGAAGTTTCTCCTGTTAGAGATAGGAAACCCCCACCACTATTGAAGTGGTTCTTTCCTCTTTCTATGATTTTTAACTTATATCTCTTATATTGGGTTCCTATCAGTTACAGTTATTGCCACTGTATTGCAAAGCTCTCCTCCACCGCAGTCCTCTTCCTAGATAGGAACCAATAGTGAAGATATTGGGCATCTGCCCTCTTCATTCTCTTGCATTCCTCTTGTTTCATCCTCATCTTCAGTAGCGATTATTGTAACTTTTGTCTTCATCCTCAAATATCCACCGGTGTTGCGACCATTCGACAGAAGTGCAGTGGCTATTTTTCTTCTGGAATCAATGACAGCAAATAGGGTATTGGAGTCTTGAGTGAATCTGGTATTATGGTATCTTTTTGTAAAATGATGAACTAGTATTTTATGATGACCTAATGTCCAAAGTCCACTGTCCATAGACAACAAGAATCTTGGGGGTGCGTGGAGAGAGAAAGAGAGAGAGAGAGAGACTCTGTGGAGCAGGCGGTGAGAGTGCCCGTTTGTGTTATTGAGGACATAGGGGTTCCACCTAGGGACTATAAAATTTTGTTTCTATACAAGGTGAAGATGCCAGTTGCATCACTTTTTCTAAGAGAACAAAGTCTACATCAACACAATTAAGAGAGCTCATAGGACCTAGTGAGGGGAGCTTTTTACATTAAACTCAATTTCTTGGACTGAGATGGAAGTACAGATGCATTAGAAGAGAAATTATTGTTAAGGGGATAATTCAGGAAGTATAATGAAAATTTCCCTAAATCTATCTCTGGTTTCAGTTTGCTGTTGAACAAATAACAATGATACATACTCTCCGGGCCAACCTCCCAAACTGAAATTTTGTACCGAATCTGTTACAGTACAGATCAAATGTTCCTAGAGTGAAAGGCCATTTTCACTTCTTCCAATGCATGCACCCAACCATGAAAGAACTTTGGAGAAACTTGAAGGGATAACCTTTTATACATTTCCCCTCGGGGATTTTTCCATTTTTTACACATGGAGACAGCAATAAAATTTAATGGTTTTGAAAACCACCTCTCACAACTAATTGGGTGCAGGTGCATCATGCTCATTGGGCTGGAGCAGGAGGGGCACATCCCCAAGGCCAGCAACCGCATGCCTCCTTTGCCGCTCACGAAGGTAGAGGACTGTCAAGAGGCAGACAAAGAGAGTGAGAATTGTTGCATTGCCTTCATCCATTACCACATTCTCTACCCACGCTTCCACTTTTGGATAGGCTTCAGGCAGCGAATCAATCAAGTCAACCTGAAAACATACAAAAGACAAATCCTGATTTCAGTTCAAGAGTCCGGATTCAGTTGATATCCCAACAATCCAATCTCTTGAATAAATTACAAGTAAAAAGGGTAGTTGGATGGATGAAGAAACTTAAGGTCAGCTGAAATTTTTTTCTTTACAAGGTGGCAAAATCAAGCATTGGAGGGAACTGCAAGGAGAGCCCACAATTGATGAGCTTGTTTGTAAACCCAACTTTACTAAAACAAATAAAAGTTATTTCTAATTATTACATAGAACAACATTTAACAAATCAATATTGATCTACAGTAGGTGGATTGGTAACTTAGGTTGGGTTTTTCTCTGTACAAAAAGAAAAACTAAGATATGGAGTTGGATACCATTTATGAAGGGAGAGTGCATTAGTGGGGGTAAGGGCAAGGGCATGTGTCAAGAAGGGAACTATCCTTAAGATGCCGGCTTACTAAGTTCGTAATGTCTGTGGGGATTCATACCACAGACCTGGGTTCGAAACCAGTCATCACCTACTTATAAATTAATCATTAACGTTTACCTACAAGGAAATAAAAAAAACAAAACAAAACCAAAAAAGACACACACACACAAAACAAAAAACAACAACAACAAAAGCAAAAACAAACAAGGGCCCGATCCATGTGGCGAGTCCAGAGGACCATTAATGGCCAGTTGGATTATCATCTCCCCATATGGGAAGAAAAGGATAGCCATCCACAGAAGAAGGCTGGACCAACAAGCCACAGCCCCTCCTTTGGGGGGAAAAAAAATCATCACTTGGTGCATTTGGTATGGCAATAGTTTTCGTTTCCTTTACTCCTTTTTTCCCCTCAATACAAGGGAAAAGCGTTGCCAAAATTTTCCCATCTGCTGTTTATATATAAATGGGGCATAAGAATCACACTTACTGTTAGGACACATACTCCAACAGTAACGTACATATTTTGCACTTTAACTGCAATCCAAGCATGTTCCATAAGAACTGTATTTCTTTTGATGATCATACCCCAAAACTCAATGTATTTTTTTTCTCCTCATTCCAATCAGTAAATCCTCCACTAACAAGCACTCATTCAATCATGCGTTGGGACCTTAGTGGATGAAAACGCGAGATTTTAGGGTTTTCTAGAAAGTGGAAGATTGGGTGCATTTAACTATGCTCTGAACCACCAACTGATCTGAACAGAGCATTTTGGAAACTTCCAATTATCAGGTTGAAAGAAAGTGACCAAACCATTAGCAATATAGAGGAAAAAGTGAAAATTGGAAGAAATCACTGAGTGCTTTAAAACTTAAAATCCATTCAGAAGTCAATTAAGTAAGAGTTTACTTGGTGACTCGTGAGTTGACCATGAGACATATATCACTAAGCTTTTGAAATTAATAACAAATAATAATTAAAAGTTGTATATTTACTAGGTGTCTTGCCAATTCCTAAGTTCTATAAGTTGACTCTGACTCACCAGACAAGAGTCTACTCAAAATCCAATCGAGTCTAAACTATGGATCATAAAGAGAGCCAACGAAAGAAATCTACACAGAGACATGGTAGTAGAATTATATCTCAGTGTGGCATATAACAGTGGCTCCATGCCAGTGGAGGTTTCAACAGACAGAAACAAGGGCATTCCACCAACTGACGTGGAGTTGTCGATTCGAAGTGTTCATTTGTTCCTTGCAAGGTATTGTTTGAGTGAGCTTCAAATGGAACCACTGGAATGGAATTGCATGCCACATAATCAGATATTTTCATTCCTTGAAAAGATAAAGACATGACATTATAAAAAATTAAAAAATTTTGTTACCTTGTATTGGAGATGAACAAATAAGTATTGCAAACCCTAATTGAGATTAAAACCATAGTTGCCAGATTCACCAGTTCACTAGGTTCTCCTTCAGGTTCGTGGTTTGCAATTCACAGGTTTACTCAGAACCTAGAAACTGATCAATAAGGACTAGGATTCTTTAGTCTGACTCAGTGAGTTGTTCACTGTAATCATATTATTGTGATGTGTTGGTATATCAGCTACTCAAATTCAGGTCAAAAAACTTCTAAGATTAAGCAAATCCAATTAATTTTGACAGGTATTCTAAGTACAGTTATTTTACTACTAATCTAGTTCTTGTGAGAGACATGTTAGTCTTAAATTAAAGAATAAATGTAAGGGAGAGACAATTGGAATTTTTTAAATGGAAATATCAAAATTCTGCATTTGTTTTTATTTTAAATTTTTGTCGGGGGGTAACAAGGAAATGCTATCTATTGCCAAAAGGTACAAGTCCCAAAGAAGATACAAGCAAGAAGTAAACAGCATGGTTACTAACAATACTTCCATTATTTTAGGGCTACCTTAAAATCCTTGCGGTCTTTTGAAAGGGTTTGCAAGCCCTAAATTCCTCTTTTGAGTTTATATCCACCATGGTTACCAACAATACTTTGTCCTCAATAGTAGATGACCATATCAGAGAGATTGAGGCTATCCAAAGAGACTTAGCTCAATTTAATACCATAATGAATGCCCAGATAGACAGATTAGAAGCCTCCATGATGGCTAATATGGCTGCCATGCAAGCACAAATAGAAAAGCTTGTAACTATTATTAAGAAGATGGATGTTCTGAAAAGGTCCCAGATCAAACTGTTGAATCACGGGACTCTGTACCTCTCCCATGACAGCAGACTAGTGCCACAGCCAGTAAACCATCACACCAATTTTAGCATGAGATGATTCCACCAACACAAGAGCATCAATTCCAATTTGTGAACCACCAAGGTCCTACCCATCATGAATTGAAGATGCATGCAAGGCTGGATGTATATAATTTTGGAGGCAATCAGCACCAAACGAATTTCATGACTAGCTTCACAGCATTGAAGCGTTTTTTAGATGGTATGATGTGCCAGACTATCATAAGTTCCAGTTTGCTAAAGCTAAATTAAAGGGGACAACACACATTTAGTGGACGTTGATGCGGACAATCAAGTAAGACTTATGTATGTACCCTCACACAAGAGAGATAGATTTAAGTGTACATGTTATGTGGAATTATTTAGGGTCTTTTAAGGGAGGGTACAAAAAATGTGTCCATGTAATAAGGCTAATAGTGCCAACTTTGGGTTTCTTAGAATAATCCCATTTTTTATGTTCAGCCCACTTTTTCTAAGGTCAAAGCTTGACTTTTTAACTTGATTTTGGTGTAATTAGATAGGTTATTTAGTTACCTTCCTAATGAGACCAAGACTGTGCAAATCCGAGGTAATTTGGGAAAGTTATAACCAAATTACTAAGGAGTGATCACTAAAAACGGAAATAGTGTTTTATAGGAAGTTTTGAGTTTTAAGTTTTAGGAAAATAAGTTTTAGAAAGTTATGTATTTAGAAAACTTGGCTATAACAAGTTTAGAATTTTAGGAAGTTTCTAATTTTGACAAATTTCTAATTTCTTAAAGTTGTAAGCCTATTTAAAGGCAACCCCTCCCCCATAATTTAGTAGTGAAGAATAATTTATTTTTGAATATTTGGGTGTTCCCAAGGTGTGGCTGTAACCATGTTCTTTTTCTCCAAGGGTTGATGCCACTCATGGCTCCCCTCTTTCTTCTTCTTCTTTAGGTGTAGCCACAAGCTCTATTATTTCCTTCAAGGTAAATCTCTTTTCTTTTTCTTTTCTTTTAGTTTCTTCCCAACCTTATATTTCTTTCTATACAACTATTTTCTCATTATTTCTGTCATATTCTTCTTCCTTCTCTTGAAACCTCTATTAGAGCACCTTCACTTTTTCTAAAATTCTTTGATTTGACTATCAAATCTTATCAAAATTTCATGAAATTTTAACTGTAGAACCTTGTCACACATCAAAAATGACCATAAGAATCTCAGAATTTTCTGACACGTCAGAGGGGTATTTTGGTATTTTTTGAATTTTTTGTCCAAAATTACAAAAATAGCCTTTTTGGGTCTTTTTCCTTCTTTTCTTATTTTTTTCATTCTATATTCTCCTAAACTCAATTTCTGTATTTCTATTATCAATTTTCTCTTATTTTGGGGCTACTTGAAATGCTAAATTTAAGTCTTGAAAACTTTTGTTTCTGCACTTTAAATCTAACCATTATTTGAGGGGCTTTGGAATTACTCTATATTAATTTTTGATATCTTTTCCCTTGTGTTACATCAAATTGTTTCCCCAATCGCTTCCTAGTCACTCTTTCGACGCTCTTTAATCATTTTTCACTTCTCGTTTCCTAAGGATTTATTGAGCCTTGCTTCCCACTTCTTGCTTTCACTTCTCACTCTGGTAACTATGGTCTTAAATCTTTGATTTCAAACTCCTTAGCCAACTGTGCTTTCAAGAGATTTACTTCTTCCTCATCATGCTTTGCTAGTATGCACGGTTGATAATACTTTGTTAACAGCTCATCTGAACTGGAAGGAGAGACATTCCTCTTTATTACAAGAGTAACCACTGGTGGGCTGGAGTCTAGAAGATATAGATCATCTTTCCCATACCCCAAACCAATTGTCTTCTTCATTGTCATGTCCTGAAACACACATTACAAAGGGAAAAATGAAACATTGTACTTTAGATTCTTAGTGAGATGATTAATAGTGAACATGTTAGGAGTAAAATTTGGAACATGAAGAACATATGACAAAGTAGTAGGGATATCTCTATGTTTAGAAATAAAAGAAAAAGAACCATCCACAATTCGCTTTGTCCTTCCTAGAGAAAATATGATAAGACAAAGAGGGAGGACATACTAGTTGTAAGAACCCAAATTTTGACTCTTAACTCCTATGTGGACCTCACAGGCACCCCGATGATAGTATCAAGTCAAACCCTAGGCAACCCTGGTTTAAGAGAATAGAGCTCCTCCTTGAACCCCACAACCCCTTAACAATATCAACAAAAGCCCTTTTAGAAACCCTAAGTGAATCCTTCTAGTCCAACCTTGATTCTAGGAGGCTAGACGGTACCCCTTAAACATGTGCCTCAAACGATAAGACATGGAGGTTCAGTGCGCATACAAATGTGGAGATACCGGCTTTAGGCCTTACTCCCTTGTGCCTCAGTCTTCTTCCCCTGAAAGCCCTATTTTGCTTTAATCATACTTTTCCGCATTGTTACCCAGAAAGCCTACCACCTGTCCTAAAATCCCTAGTAACTTGAGCCCCAAAACATTATGTTTGCCTCAACTTCCAATTCTACCTCTTTGCTTCTCAAAATCTCAACAAAAAATTCCATGAATGCCCCTCATTAAAGGTCAATCACCCAACAACTATCAAAACTTGTTTCTAACCCCACCTTTGAATCTAGACCATCTCAGAAACCCAGAAAACATTATCTGTTTGTATTTACCAGAAGTCGGAAGACCAAAAAAGGGACTCAAACAGACACTTAATTGATTCGGGAAATTGTAGTTTTCTCTTAAAAGCCAGTTTTCTACATTTCTCTATGCACACATGTCGAATGAAGTCACTATTTGTTGCAGTACCTTCGACAATTCGACCTGCACATAATCCATTAAGACTCCAATGGACAATTTCACCATCTCAACCCTCCGATGTCCAATAAGGAGTTTCCCAGATTCTCCTGATGTTAGACGTGCGATAGTCTACGGATATCAAATTGCAAATTCGAGTCGAGCACTATGTCCGAAACATTTGGAAAACATGAAAATTTCAATTTGTTCTTCTTCATCGAAGGTTGTAAAACCGGAGAGTGGGCCAAAATCGAATTCATGAAAATTCTCGGAAATTACTGTGTCATTAACCCGATTCCATTTAAATCCTATTACTACATCAGCCCTTAACCTTTACTGCATCAACCCCCCCGCATCATTAATCCCAAACCCTTTTCCCATTACTACATCACTTTCATAATTACCTCTTACACCACATCATCTCATTATTCACTTTCCCCTTTTTCCCTTGCCATGTGGCATCCCTTCTCCATCCTTCATTTGGAAGCATCACCCATTCCCTCGAATGCCCTTGCCTTCCCATGAATACCTTGTCATGTGTGTCACCTCCCATTGGTCCATCTTTAGGCACATGGATTCCACTATTCCCCTACCACATGACACCCATCTAAACCCCCTAAATTAAATCAAATGAAACCAAATTGAACCAAATTTGCCTCTAATGATAGCATACCTGAATTCATATTTGCCTAGCCCTAGCTCAGTTCTAGCCTAGCCCAAACAACCCCTAAACTCACCTAGGATAGATCTAACTAACCACCTACCCTAAATTCAACCTAAACTTAATCAAATTCAACCCAAATGTTAAGCTAATTGACAATCATATTTCTTCTATAAATAAGGAGGTACCCCAACATTTGAATGGTTGGCAGGTGGGGATTTTGGGGGCGAAAGCCCTGCTTGTGTGTAGCCTCGGCATTGAGAAAGTCTAGTTTTCCTTCTCTTCTCCTTCATCCAATGCCTCTAATGGCTTCCCTGAGAGCTTTTTGTGGTTAAACTACACCCCCTTGTAAGTGGACCCCCTTTAAGAGAACCACCATTGTTTTCTCCCCTTTTCCAAGCCCTTCACACTGTCTTCAAGCTCTGATAAGCTCCACATAGAGCTCTGGAAATGACTACAAGCTAAGTATTCATCTATTTCACTTTCTTTTTTCTACTTGCATGCTTAGTATGTTCATTTCCACCATGTTTAGGTTTAGTTTCCATGCTTTTCTTTTAGTTTAGGATATCTTAAACACACCCCTAAGGTGTGTCATAGCTCACTTTCCTCTGCTATGGCCGTTGGACACCACCATTGAGTACAAATTGGTTTGAAATCAAACCCACAAAATTTAATTCTTCCAAAACGCCTGAATCTTAATGGATGATCAGATGTTGGGGATGATGAACAGGAGTTGGGCCCTCAAGTCAGCTTATAGGCGTTTAGCCTATGGTGACTTCATGTGGGGCCTAACTACTCTCCAAACTTCTCCCCATGCCATTTGACATGTTTCTCTACATGTTTATGTTTTCTTATGCCATCTTCATGTCCATACATGTCATATCATGCCTTGCTTTTATGGACATATGACATGTATGTTTACCATCTTTAAACCACTTTCCATGTCATGTTTTAGGTGTTTCTACCCTGATCATGTATACTTTCCTAACATAGATTTGTCTGCTTTCTTGCCAAGTATTTTTATATGGACTGCCTTGCATATGTTTTATATTCGTTTTATGTTTTATGTCATGTATGTCTTAACTTGACCCAGTACTCATTATGTCACTCTAGTTTGACCCACTTTTGACCCAAATGCCTACTAATGTTTTGGCTTTGGACATGGTCATGGTTAGGTGTTGAGAACCCAAGTTTCCATTCAGGTGTTGGAACCTTGGGCAGCTAATGCTCAGCTAACCTCAGACATTTTCCCCTATTTAAGGACTATTTTGGTATGTCATAGTTCATCCCTCCATGGTTGTTTGTTTATTTGTTTTCGCATTGTGGAGTACTACATAAGTATGACTAAAGGACTAAAATAAACTCAACCTTGCACCACTCTCACAATTAATCATCTTTGAGTAAAAAGACTTGCACACACACGCACACACAAATCCCATGAGAACTACATATAACTTGATCCCAACAAAACCATAGAACCCGAATCACAAGATTAGGTATGTAGGCAGTTTTTGACTATGTCTTTAGTTCAACTGCAATAATTAAGCTGCGATAATAAAATAACCCCGGGGAGTTTATCTCTTTTGAAAGAGGGAGAAATCCCCACTTATGACCTATTTCTATGGGTCAATAATAACTAAGACCCATTAGTGGGTTAAAGCACCCAAACTCGGCACTTTCATGCCTAAACGACTGAATAGGCTCATGCATAAACAAACGCCAAGCAGAATACCTGTTGGGTCGTTTGAACATGAAACTCACCCAAGTTTGTTTTATGCCCACATGCCTCCAACAGAATCCAACTGCTAGTATTGATGCACCCTTGTGATATGGAAGTGACCATGACCCACCAGTCGGTCAAAATAATTTGGTTAGGCTCGCTTCGTTTCCAAATGCCTGAATTGGCATGCCACAAACAGGCGTCAAACAAAATGTTTGTTGGGGCGTTTGAACATGAAACTTGTCTAAATCTGGTTTTTGCACAAACACCTCCAAAAACACCCAACTAACTGCAAGCTATATCATATATGAATGGGAGAAATTGCCCTAAAAAGGTGGGTGTGTTGGTGTGCCTAACACCTTCCCCAACCACAGACCAGTAAAAGAGTTAAGATTGGTTTAGATTTTAAGGTTTGAACCACCTTCCTGAAAAGGAGTCAACTGATGCCCAACTCCATCAATAAAATTTGAGTTGGTAACGACTCTATAGGAACTCAAAAGACCATAGCATGCCTACCCTCTCGAGAGAGCTTCTCTCTCACTTGCCCCTCTCCAAGAGCAAATAGGAGTACCAAGCTCACCATGGGCGAAATGGGGGAATAAGTCTTCGCGAACGGGGATCTCTAAATCCCAACATCCACACCAATCATATGATGGAAGGTTCTTGAAATAATAATCTATAAGCTCTGTGGAGTATAAACAAATGCAGACATGGCTGATGTAGATGTGCTTGAGTGGGCAAAGGGTAAAGCAGGAGCTATAGAAGGGTGCTCTAGCTGATAAATAAAGTATCAGAAAGCCTCAATCTCATCTCCAAATAAGTCTCTCTTAGAAGAACTGGAGGAAACGGGAGTTGTAGGAGCCAACTCTGTAGGTGGAGAGGCCACAAAATGAGCACTAGGCTTGCTACCTCCAAACCGATCACCACCTCTGCCACTACTAGACCCGCATCACTCAAAGGAACGTGGATTTAGGTCTTGAGGGTATCCATGGAGGTCCCAACACTGTTCTTTGGTGTGCCTGGACAGACTTCAATGCTCACATTTGAATCGGTCTCTGTCATTCAATGCATTACCGAACCTTCCACTACGACCACACACTGTATTACCACCGTGGCCTCCTCTAGTAGAGGCAGACACAAGTGCTGATTTTTCAACTAAATGAGATAGATTCATCACTCCACTTTGTCTTTCCTCTCTATGAATGTACGAATATACCTCGTTTAAGGATGGTAAAGGTTCCTTCCTAAGAATTTGAACCCAAACCTGTTCATATTTTGAATTCAATCAGACCAGAAATTCAAAGATTTAGATATCTTCGACATGTTTTTTATATGTTGTAGCATCCTTCACACAAGAGGGGCAGTATGTAGTGTAAGGCTCCAGTTCTTCCCACATCTTTCTTAATGTGGAATAATAAATGACAAGTGGCTGATCACTTTGCTTGAAGTGGGAAATTCTTTGTCTCGGTTTATATACTTTTGTAGTATGTCTAATCTCTGAATATGTCGGGGCTAAGGCATCCTAGATCTGATGTGCAGTCTTTAAGAACAAAAAATGTTCACTAATTTCAGCCTTTATAGAGCTTAACAACCAGCCCATAATTGTAGCATTTTTGGTATTCCATTTAATAAGATAATGAGGATCACTCTTGGGAAGAATCTCTACCTCTTCTTTAAGATATTCTTCCTTATCCTTCCCTTGTGTATAAATAAGAACTGATTTAGACCACGCAAGATAATTACTTCCATCAAGCTTCACAATCGTAATTTGGAGTTGGCAAGGATCACTAGTGACATGAATGCTACCCCATCACTTTTATTCGATTCTCCTTAGTTATTACCTGAATCCTAGTTCACTTCTAACATATTTTATAAAAAGCAGTAATGTAGCAGCATATGTTGCCAAGAAATTAAAATTGGATGACCATGGATAGTTCACATGATTTGGACTAAGCAGATTAAGATTTTTGTTAATTTGTAATAAGGCGTTCTTATGACCAGGTGATGTAGAACAATAGTCCACAAGAAAAATAAACAAGAAAACATGAAGAAGATTTTATTGGAGAAGAAGAGAAAGAAAGAGGGTAGAATGTTCACCTCATGTGAGGGGTTGAGAGAGAAAAACTTGGGATACCACACCCACCTCAATAGACACGTGTATATTATTTCAAATATTCATCTTCAATTGTATTTTGTTGCATAGAAGGTGCCTTTAAATAGGCTTACGTCTTAAAATATTTGGAACTTTCTAAAAAATGAAAATTTTCTAAAGCACTTTCTAAAATCCTAAAGTTGCTAAAAACATTAGTAACTTGTTGTAAAATTTTTCCTGATTCCTAGACTTTCTAAAACATAAAATTTCCTAAAGTCTAAACTACTAAAACTTACGACTTTATAAAAAAAAAATTTATTTTCATTTTTTTTTGACACCTATAGTAATTTGGTTATAATTTTCCCAAATCACCTCGGATTTATGCAATATTGGTTTCATTAGAAAGGTAACTGAATAACCTATCTAATGACACCAAAAATTATCCAAAGAGCAAGTTTTGACCTTTGAAATAATGGACTAAACATAAAAAATGGGATTAGCTTAAAAAATCCAAAAACAAATCTAAAAAAATCCTAATAAAATTTCTAATGGCTCTAATGGCCTTATTACATCAATTAATCCACTAAAACACTCTAAAATAATTAAGA